>JAVMSB010000395.1:0-24543 GCA_031761475.1 Penicillium pancosmium | reverse complement strand
GAGTATACAGTATACTACTATATACTAGCTCGATGCTCGCTAGCTATACTCTGCGTATGTCAACCACGTTCCAGGCCCGCACCGACCGTGGGCCTATCCATTCTTTTTATTCTTTTTTATTCTTTTAATTCGTTTTTATTTACTCAAACTCGTTTACTCTAACCCTTCTAGTCCATCCTACCTATTCTTTTTATAATTCTATATGCTATCGCCCAAATTAACTCTGATATCTTACCCAAATCCCTAACTGTTCTGTTCTGTTCTTGTTCCTACTCCGTACTCTCCTTATATTCTCTTCCCCCGCGCGCCTCGACGCCACGCTCCACTCTTCTCTTCTCTCTACACTCTCCTCTCTACACTTCACCTCCTCCCACCACCCCCCATTTTATCATGCGCTCTCGACCGTGACCTCCTTTCTTTCTCTCTTCTCTTCTCTTCTTCTTCTTCTTCTCCTTCGTAATCTCCTGATAATCCTCTCCACCACCTCCACCTCCACCACCGCCACCACTCCTCCACTGTCATCAGTGCTCTCCGATCGCAACCCTCCGCGATCGACACTCGCCCCTCCTGGATCCTTCGAGCCCTTCGGGGGCCCTACCTGAAGGTCGAGATTGGTCTTTACACGGAACTACCTCGTACGGTCTACCTGTGGCCGCCGCCGCCGCTGCTGCTGCTGCCGCCGTTCTTCCCTCCGCCATCCCCGAAGAGCTTTTCGCTCGCGACACCTCCAACCTGGCGACTCTCGCCGTTAATCCGTCTGCCACCCCGGCGATGGGGTCGGCTTTGGACTTATCGGCTGCGCATTCATTAACATTAAATACTCGTCGTCCCGCGGCTCCCACACTCCCCAGCTTTGAGTTGCCTCCGCCACCATTTGCCCTGGGGGCCACCACCAACGCCAACGCCAACGCCCATAACGCCCATTACTCCACCAACATTCACCAGAATCAACCCGCCGGGAAGTGGTCTTCGATACCCTCCAATCTGCATCATAATCAACACAATCTACCCCCGGCTTCGCATCCTCCCGCCAATGTGAGTGTGGGCAACCTGCTGACACCCCCGGCCACAAACCAGTCTGGCGAGACCGCCGTGTCCCACTCACTTGCCCCAGTCTCGTCGTCCGAACTGCCGCCAACCTATTGGCCCAGCACGCCATACGGTGCTCAAGGGACGGGCACGGCGGGCGCAGGAGGGGCCAGTGCCGTCTCGTGGTCTGGCATCAACCCGGCCTACTCACAACGCAACTCCTACTCGCCGTCTGGGATGGTGGGTCGTTCGGCCATCGCGATGGCTCCCGTTTCCGCGGATGGGCTGTCGCAGCCATTCGAGACACCCTCGTTGACTTTCCCACAGGCTTTGCCCGCTCCCCCGTCTTCCATGGCTCTCTATCAAGGTCACGGTCACGGCCACGGCCACGGCCACGCGACCTCGCCCGCCCCGTTGCCATCCAACGACCCCTATGGTACCCCGAAAGGACCTCCCATGTACGGTTCATCACCCCATATGCCCAGTCCGCATCAGACTGGCTTCTCCCCGATGTATGGCGGCCCCCCCGCCATGAGCCCCGCCGGTTTGGGCATTCATCCGCAGGCGCGCATGTCTGCGCAAAGTCCTGGCGGCCAACCGCCCCTCGCCTATCCGCGTCAACCGTGGCCGTCGTACTCGCTCCCGGCCATGAACGGTCCCGTTATGACCAATGTCCATAGTCCCAACAGCCCCATGTCGATGATGGGCGGCATGCAACCAGGGTTGCTGCCGGGTTTCAACAGCGGACATGTCGCCAGTGCGCAGCATCTCTATGGCGGTCATCCGCCACCTCATGGCATGCCCGCCCCGGCGGCCGATCGTCCATTCAAATGCGACCAATGCCCTCAGAGCTTCAATCGAAACCACGATCTCAAGCGGCATAAGCGAATTCATCTGGCCGTCAAGCCGTTTCCATGCTCGCACTGCGATAAGAGTTTCTCCAGAAAGGATGCCCTCAAGGTATGCATATGGAATCTACCTTTTCATATATTTTCATTAAAACGCCTTGGACCCCCCAACTAACTTCTCACAGAGGCACATTCTAGTCAAGGGCTGCGGCAAGGACGGCGACTCAGATTCGACCAACCACAACCCTGATCTTAAAGGCGAAGGCCACAGCGAAGACGGCAGTCCCATCCTCAACGGGCGTGTCTAGTGAATTGATTGGTTTTCTGCATCCCTGTGGCATCTCCGCATCCGCCGTTGCTCCCATACCATCTACTACATACCACATACCATCTACCATCGACCATTGGGTACTCCCCTCCCCTCCTGTATCTATCTTCGGGGAGAAAACGCGGACGACGGATCGGGGACCCACAGTGGCCTGGGGGAGTCGGGGATTTATTTTGATTTGATTGATATTACTGGATTTGATTTGATTTTGAAAGCTTTGTTTCTGGCGAAGGTGAACTGGGCATCTGGGATGGGCTGTGTATTTTTTTTTTTGACTTTCGTGTTTGAATTTTCTCCGATTTCACGTTCTCTTTATTTTTCTTTTCATTTTTGTGATTGATTGATTGATTTATAGCCTGACGTGTGACGTGTGTACTTGATTTCTCTCTGTGACTTGATCCAGCATACTTGGTCTTTCGAGTCCAGTGCTTTGATGGTATATAGCAACTGTGCAATTATTGACATCTCATTCCATTCATTTCTTCTGTTGCTGTTATGCTTGCCCTCGTATTCCTCCCCGTTTCCCCTTTGAAGACAATGAAAGGTTATTTCGACCGATGCCACTTTACCCCTTGATATCCACTCAACATCTCGTCCTTTGTTCACGATTGGTCTTTTCTCTCCACCAAGCCGCTGAAGGATCTCTTTATCTACTTCTACGCCCAGTGTGGCCCTGTTCCAGCCAGACCAAGTCAAAAGGCCTGCTACCCGCGATTCGTCAGAGGCGTTTTGTGGCACCATCGAGCGATCTGGTGGGTTTAAGATCCAGCGCTGTACTTATAACCGAGGCCTGCATTGCATTGCACTGTACGGAGTATTGTATTGCACTGCGCAGCGCAGCTGAGGACTTTACAAGCGAGCAAACATTTCCCCGCAGAAGGGACTCCTGTTTTCCCATTCAAGTTTTTTTCCCCTTCTTTCTTCGCTCCTTGCTCCTAATCCACTATAATACTCATCAGAGTGCCTTCATGATGGCCGTATTCACCTTGGGCTGGGCTGTCATTCTGACAGCAGTTGCAGCATTCGCGCCGGGCTTCGCATCAGCATTCTCCACCACCCGTTCGACCTATCGCATTCCAGCAACAGTCCAGAACGAACCTACCTACGTAAGATTCGAAGTCGACACTCCCGGCGGCATATTGGGCATTCAGAGCCGACAGAGCCTCGATGCGCCAATGCTCGATTCAATCAATAGCTCCGTCTTTGACTGGTGGTACTTTGATGCGGTTTCCCTGGATGATCCGCGCGAATCGCTCGTCTTGACCTTTTTTACCGCCACGGCTGATGCTTTTCCCTTTTTGGATTCGACACAGGAGTCTGTGCTTATCGCCTATGCTTGGGCTTCGTTTCGCAATGGTTCTTCGTGGGCAGGTTATCTTCCTGCGACGCTGGCGACGGTTGATATTGGTGGAGATGGAGAGGCTGATGGGAAAGTTAGCTCGGGGATGTGGAAACACACGGGGTTTCGATGGGATGCCTCGAAAGAGGATTTATCTGCTTATGAGATTTCGGTGGATTCGCCAGAGTTGGATTTCAAGGGGACATTGAGTTTCACGTCGGTTCGTCTTCTTTCTTTCTGCCTTTTCCTCCCTTTGTCCATCTGCTGACGACTGGTTCAGAGAGCCCCCCCTCATCTACCCTGCAGTGTTAAGTCTGATACCTCACCATTGCAGATTGCTCCCCATATCGGATGGGTGAATCTGGTACCTGATGCCGTGAGAATCCGTCGACGTGACCATCCGAGGGACTCAATTAAAATTTGAAGGCGCTGCCTATCATGACAAGGTAAATTGGGGCTACCTCCAGTGCTGCAAGATATGATCACTGACCGCAATACGGATAGAATTGGTCAGATCGAAATTTCACCGAGTCCGTCCGAAGCTGGTACTGGGGCCATGGCCGACTCGGATCCTACTCGATTGTCTGGTTCAGTTACCTCGCCATCAACGACCCAACGAACACAACGTATGTGAGTAGCTACGTCGCTCGTGATGGCGAGATTCTTGTAGATGCTTGCGATGTCTCACTCCTCACTGTTCGTCCCACGGGGAGCCCGAACACGACTGGTTCCAGATACCCTCCGTATGTCGGCGATATTCCGGATGGATTCAAGCTTGACTTCGTCTTGGAGGAAAATAAGCGGCTGAAAGTGAATGTCTCCACGGACTCCAAAGTGGCTGGGGATGGAGAGTATTATATGCGATGGACGGGGGGTATATCGGGTGAGATGGTGGAGGTGGAAATGGGAATGGATTCATCATCCGAGTCCCTCGTGCGAGAGTCTTCTCTCACTGGAGTGGCGGTCTTTGAACAGTTCCACATGCTGGAGCGAGGCTATTCTTAGTCGGTATATTTAGATTATACTACTAGTAGTATTATAAATTGGTTTTGTTACTTTTCTGAGGTTATCTTGTAGTTGTGGCCTGAATGCCTCAGGCAGGAATATCGACCTCCTCAGTTTGCAGTCTTCCTTCTCTCTTTCTTGGACACTCACATATCTCACACCTCATTACTCGATATGATCCAGGATGAACTGGAGCAGATTCGAGAATTCCCTGAGATACACGTCTGGCTCTCATCAGAACAGTACCAACCTGCACTGTTCCTTGATCTTGACTAAACATTTACCGACTACTCTACCCTTCCAGTATTCGAGACTCGGAGTATGAACGAAAAATAATGGAATTTGAATTTCAATTGTCCAAGGGGGCTATCACTAGGCAGTGATAGTAAGTATAGATGGTTGCTGCTTCAAAATGCGAGATGGTCTGCTGGTAGGTATCGGCTGCTAACTTGAAGAAAATAGGATAAGAAAATAGGATATTCAGATTACGTCCATGGATTGTCTTGCTCAAATAGAATACATAGGCGGTTTATGCGGTTTATGCGGTTTATGCTGTACTGATATGTATAGTCAAGTTAACCCTGGAAATAAGAAATGAAAATGGGTATCTCGCGGGATGCGCGAATAGAATTCACAAAAGGGAAACAAAATAGATCCAATGCAGCCACACACGACTATTCATCTGCTCTTTCGGTCGGAAGAGTCAAGAGTCGCCTTCCACTCATCCACCAGACCCCGGTAGTCCTCGGTGCCATACGGATGGAAGCAGCGGGCGAGCAGCCCTTGTTTTCGCTCCGGGGCCAAACCGAGATCGCGCAGCATCAGGTCAAGATATGGGATGGCATCGAAGACAAAATCCGGGTTGCGGTGGCCGAACCCACCGGGGTATCGATACCGGCCAAACTCGGAGTGCAGGGCGGTTTCCCAGGCCAGGTTTATATCGTCGATATCCTCAGTCTTGATTTCTGATTGGGCACGTACGGAAGCTGGGCATTTCTCGACGGCAGTTGGAGTGAGTTGGCCGCCGAAGTAGGCGGAGATCCAGAGAGCTTGCGTTTGTGCAATGAGAGTGGTATTGATGGTCATGGTGACGCCCATAAATGCAAGAGATCGGTCTCGAACTTGTGAGAGAGGCACCATAAAGCGAGCCAGGCGAAATGGATGCGGCGCGGAGGCTTCGGCCTCGTCATTCAACGGGCGATACTTGGGGTTGGGAGTGGGCCCATTGCGAAGCCGAGGGAATCGGTTCAAGATCTCTTCATCTGCAGACTTGACCATCTTCTCGTCGAGAGGGTCCTTACTCCACGGGAATCCCAATTCGCGATCGATTCCCTCTGGCAAGAATCGAAGGTTCGGAGTGGCTCGCCAGCCTGTCGAACAGATCAAGCCCGAAGTAGACAAGGACTCGCCTGTTGAGAGATGCACTGTGTGATCGGAAAGATGGTCTAATTCAGCAATATGCACTTTGATGGTACCGTCTTTGACCAGGTCGAAGAAGTCAGTTGGATAGTTAAGGATGGAAAGGGACGAGGCGATCCAAAAGGGAGATATCCATGGCTGCAACTTCTTGACCTCGTCGTGCTTGTTGAACCCGTTCAGCTGCACCACATCGTCAGCCAGAACTGCCCAAAAGGCATCCACAATCTTTCTGCCCAGCCAAGTGCCGTGCAGAAACTGTCGAACGCGAGGGAATCCATCAGCCGAGCCCCAAATGCAAGGGCTGAACCACGTCAGGAACCGCGTGGTCACCAACTTCTCCAGCCATTTCTTCAACGGCGTCACGTACGGGGGAGCCATCCAGTTAGGACCGTGGCCAGATTCACGAATGATCCAATCCACCTTCATCCCCGACGTCCCACAGGCGTAGGCTGCATCCCACGCCGATTTAGTGCCACCAAAGATTGTTACGCGCTCGCCTTCGCGCAGAATACTGTCTTCGTGCTGTAGGAAGTCACCACAGTGGAAGAGCGGGGCACCGAAAGTTTCTTGTCCGGTGAAGGTGGGTAGGTAGGCTTGCGAAGTGATGCCCGTCGCGACAATCAGCTTCTTCGTTTCGATCACCGACCGTGAAGAGGGATCTTCGTGCGACACCACCAGCTGCCAGCTTCCGTCCAAGCGGTGCTCGGCACTCTCGACTCGGTGGTTGAGTCGAATGCGATCGATGAATTCAAACTTCTTTGCGTATGCCTCCAGGTACCGCTGGACAATGTCGCCGGGGATGTGTTCGCCGGGCTTCACCCCAAAAGTTGCCTCATCCATGGGGAAATCGCTATACTCGTACGTGCCGAGCATGTTGTTCGACTTGAGCCCTTTGTACAGTCGGTGCTTTGCCCAGACTCCGCCAATGGAGCTGGCAGCCTCCAGAAGAAGGACATTGCTGTCGGGATTTACTTCACGATAGGTTTTGACGGCGGCGAGCCCGCTCCAACCTAGTCAATCGACATCGGTTAGATATTGCGCAAAAGTTGGAGAGAAAAAAAAGTCAAAAGAAAATCGCCGATAACAGTCGAGGAGAACACCACAGTTCAGAGCAGATCGAAATTAAAAGAAGAAAGTACAGGGTCACTTACCGGCGCCAATGACCACAAGATCCACGTTGTCCATTTCTTAAGGGTTGTAACCAGAGTCAACTGACCCGCCAATGCGAAAGACAGTTTGTGAACAAAGAGGGACTCCGACACTTTTGAGCCTGCGTACCCCTCTAGCCCAATTGCGCGAGCCTTGAACTAAGCTGTCTAGCCTCGAGGTAGGACGGTCCCCCTAGTGGCCTAGTGGGCCTGTCAAAAGGCAATTACCGGGGAAATGAATCCGACACTCCTGGATTAGGGTTGGGTCTGGCGTATCCACCTCAACAAAGTTACGTGCAACTCGTCTCTCTCTTCCGTAGTCATAGAGGAGTATAGACTCTCTGTCTATTGCAACTAGACTACGTGGAAGAGAGAAAAGAAAAAAAAAAGGAGCGAGAGAGGGGTGTGCTGTGTGGATGCGAGTGTGTGTTCAGGGGTTCCCCCTTACCCTGGCTACCCTTTGCATGCAGCCGAACAAGTCCAGGAAACAGGATCGAAGTCTGTACTCCTGAAAGGGCAATGTACATACATACAGAGTACGGAGTCCTGATTCCCTACAGAAATGACGCTCTCAAAGAGTCCTCGGCTGTTCGCTTGGAATCAAAACTCAATTCACGCTCCGTCGTTTGACATGGCCAAATGCAGACCCGCGCGCCGATCGCTAACCTTCTTGATCCTCTCTTTTCTTTCAATCAGTACACCCGAGGGCGTTGCGCTAGCCCTTCTAGTGTCCTCTTTTACGCACGCTGTCAAAAGCCCTTGAGAACCCACGAGGAGTAGGGTTATTGCGGTGGGCCTCCATCCCTGCCCTGGAAACTCAAAATTCAAATCGGTTTGGAGGGGGTTAACTTTTTCCTTGCTCGCCACTCGACTCGGGGAAATCTGGCGTATTGCCTCCAAGACCAGGAGGAATCACAATCAATATCTCGTTAGGAACGATCGGCCTGCAGCTCTCCAGGGAGCTCAGACCTCTTCCTATCGAGATCCGAATGACTATCGATTGACAAACAACCGATCGCATGCACATCAGACCAAGCGTTCTAGAAATAAACCGCGACTTTGGGGGTAAACGGTGCGGGAAGAGCAGAACCGGAATTGCGCTGGCCGTTCGCTCCACGGCGGGTCCTCACTAGCTCCACCAGGGCAGTCTGACTGGAGGGCTTGGGGGTTCTCCGCCTGTCATGGATCAGGGAGCTTTGTGTTCTATTCTGAAACACTGATCCTGACTAGGTGAAATGGGGGGATGGAAAAAGTGTTTAAAACCACTGTTTTATTGTCGGTTATAGTTTCGAGCGATTTGAACTCAAACTGCTGTCTTCACAAAATTTTCTCAGATTGATTCATACATGAAAAGTCCAAGGAAACCGAAGTCATAGAGTACGTCGTACGGAGTACGACTAATGGACTGGAATGCACGGGACAGGGAAAAAAAGAAAAACAAAGAAAAGAAAAACACAACCAGGAAGTACATACTGTACAGGACTAGGCGAGTCCACATCCCGAAGGCCCGTGAGCATCACAGTCCTATTACTCCATATTTGGGTTATTATCCACTGTTCTTTTTTTCTCGACAGGGAATAATCCGTATTTTTGGCAATGTCCTTTTTAGACCCAGGATAATGCCGTCAACACCCAACCCCGATCGATGTATCGCCAACCAACAACTTGAAAGGTCTATGACTGGCCCGGCTATGGACAGCTGAGCAGCAGACCTCCATTAGACGAAGAGGGTCTCCCCCAATCCCAGTTGCAGCTTATCTCTTGCCCGTGTAACCAATTGTGTTGGAGTGATCTAAGAGCCAGAGATGCCCAGCGCAATTTCGGTTGTCAAAAGCTGGTACTCCGTAATCCGTGAAGAAATTCTTTAATGTCGATCGTGTGCTCGATGAGGTAATTGGCCTGTCGAGCTCGGAGGAGCACAGTGGATCGATTTCTTCCTGACTTATCTTGCACGCATCCACTTCCCAGGAACCTGCTGGTCGGGACGAGGAAAGACTGCACAAACAGGTCTGGGCCTCGAACCCTTCTTCGGGACGTTATAAAGACCCACGGGGTACGGCAGGGCACGGCAAGATGAGTATCCACCGATCTGTTGGCGGCGGCCTTGGAGTTGACCTGTCAGGGTTTCACGTTGCGCGTTAGTTAGTTAGCACGACGCCATCGCTCCATAAACTGGGTCGACTCTGAAGAAATAGAAGTGTCCACTCCCACCCGTAGCAGTTTGGCGTCTAAGTCCCATTTTGGGGGGTTTGCCCTTGGTCTTGCCTTGCTGTGCCGTTCATAAATCGACCGGGGGTGTGGGCTTGCTTCTTTGATCGGTCTGGTTCCAATGAGAAACTGGCTGAAAGGAACCAGTTCTTCTACTTTCCCCTTTCCCCTTGGGCCATCTTTCTTCTTTATCTAGATGAACGCCCGGAGGTGAAGCTGCTGAAAGAAACCCGTTTCGATTGAACCATGGGTGACTTTAACACTGAGGCTTTCACACTTCTGGCGGTGGCCATTGTGGTCATCGGTCTACGTACCACAGCACGATGGGTCATGGTCGGGCCGCGAAATTTTCAAGCGGATGATTATTTGATGCTCCTGGCGTGTGTGAGTAGTGCATTTACTGGCCATGTGAGAATGTTTCGAGTTGTGGTACTGACAGGCAGCCTAGGTGGTGTACGGGCTGGAAACTGGCGCCGCATACATGGTGGGTGCATGGTTTATGGGCCTTGCCAACAATTCCATGACCGATGAGCAGCGCAGGACGCTATCGCATAGCTCAGAAGAATACCGCTTGCGCGTTGGAGGCTCAAAGGTGCAGGTGACTGGCTGGTCTTTATACACACTGCTGTTGTGGTTGTTGAAGACGTGCATGGCCATCTTCTACTCTCGATTAACGTGAGTCTTTGAAACAATAGAGTACTAAGCTTTGACAGTCGCTGACAACAGAGCCAGGGCTGGTCTGATTAACATGCGTGTTCGTATCCATGTTGCTTATGGTTTGATAGCCGCAACGTACATTGCCACTATCTGCTCTATTATTTTTGGTTGCTTTCCCTTACACAAGAACTGGCAGATATATCCGAACCCTGGAAGTAAGTCATTTATTAGGCCACTTCTACTGCCGATGTCTGAAGTCAATACTCATTACTATCCACTATCAGATTATTGTCAACCTGCGGTATCCAAAATCGATATATACGTCACAGTAGTGCTCAATGTGGCTACCGATATCTACCTCATCAGCATCCCGGCCCCTGTAAGTGATTACAATCTGAAACGGAATGAAGCATGCTATTGTAAAGCACCTTTCTGATGGACGAATTTGTAGATGCTTTTCAAAGCTCGACTACGCTGGAGGGAAAAACTGGAACTTCTTGTCCTTTTCAGTGGTGGCTTATTTGTCATGATGGCTGGAATTCTGCGCTGTGTCTTGATCTTGACAGTAAGCATAGATGCCCCCTTCAACCTGATTTCTGATTTAATTTCTGATTCTTCTAGGCTGGTGCAAATGGTGCTCAACAAGCTGGCAGCTGGGCATGTCGCGAGACCTTCGTCGCTGTCGTAATCGGAAATATGCCGATGATATATCCCCTTGTCCGTCGCGTTGCTCGCCGCGCGGGACTGTTCATCACAACAAGAAGTGGTTCGCAAAGCTATCCAGCCTACCCCTTATCCGAAGGCGAAAACACCACCGGGTATTCTAAACGCAAGAAGTTCCGTCATCCGCTTTCTCTTCCGGCCGATACGCAATGGAACACCACAAGCGATGAACAAATGATATTACCTACGTCGCGACAACAGCCTCCCACTTGCACAGCTGGAGAAGGAGACTGGGATGCCCAGAGCCATGGCAGTCATGGTGGCGGAATTAAGGTCATCCATGAGACCATCGTACACAGTGCGGAGAAAGAGCGAGGAGTATAAAGTTGAAGCCTAGTAAAGAAGTCAGATTCCGAGTGAGATTATCCGGGATACATCAGTTGCTTGAAAATATTTGAATTCTTATTTCCATCTCGCTGGTCACAATATCCATTGCCTCTTAAAACCACTGTCACCAGAGAAATGAAGCCCTTAGAAATTTTTCATAGTCAAGCCGAACAAGAAACTTTTGACTGCGCCATTTATCAAGATACCACGCTGCCCATGAGCTGGCTAGAATTCGTCCTGGTGAGAGTTTGAAAGATGGTGTAACTGATACTGGGAGCTTGAATACATCGTCGAATGACGTGGGCGAAGTCATGCTACCATTCTCTTTGGGGCATCACCAGGGCTGGGATAAGCCGATGCGTATTCGTAGAAACTGAAGGATAGCCTCGTGTGTACTCAATTTGACGGTGGATACATTTATGGACGGATCGGACACCGGCTGATTGGACACTTGAGTTCAGTGTAGAGAGGCTCACTGAAGAATTGAATTTATGAAGTATGTTACTTGGTTACTCTATACGCCCCCGAGGTGAAAGATGTTAAAACCTATCTTATTGACTGATTATTCCTATGTTGTGAACTTATCGCACTCTGAACTTGCATTCATCCAGATCACGATGGTCGGCACTTGTGAACGCTCTCAATAGTTTCGGCATTTACTTCGCATAATTTACCGAAGTATCAAGCAGTTTTCGATTTCGAATGAATCCTATTTTAACAATTCATATGCTATTTTCAGAATCTTTCGTAGGGCATTTTTATTCGAGCAATGTTGTCTCGACTGTGCATTCAATTATGATGCCATCGCACTATTTCCCTATAGTCTTCCAAGGTTCACGGATTCTTGTTCGCCCCCAAAGCCGAAGATTCCGAAGATTCCGAAGGACCCCACTCAGCCTCGACGTAAATCCCGCTCCCCGGCTGTCGATACGGAAACTTGATGCTGTAAACACCAGACCAGACCAAAGGCTGGAACCTAATAGATTTGACCTGCTGAGGCGTTGACTAGATGCGACGGAGTACAACCAGTCGACAGGGGGAGGCTGTTACCCAACCGCCACCTAAACGAACCAAAAGAGGACAGTACGCACCAAGAGCCTGGTATGCACAGGGGACATCTTCTTTCCATGCCTCGTACTTGAACTTACCTAGATCATAGTGACCAATGCCAAAGACGGAAAATTAAGGTATATATGAGTTTTATCAGCGGCTTGCAGTGAGGCAGGGTCCATCTGAGCTAATATCCACAAAGTGCGACGGCAATGTTCCATGTCAGACTTGTGCAGCCAAGGAGCGTGATTGCCAAAGACATGGAACAGACATGCGAGGACGATGGAGAGGAAGCGGTGTTACATCTGTGTCTAGAAATGACATCGCGTCTCGGTTGACGCGACTGGAGAGAGAGCTCACCTCGATGAGAACCCCAGAATCACAGGGCATGAAAGCACCCGGAAAGAACCACGCTGATGCTGGCCGTCTACAGAGACAAGAAGACGTATTAAGATTCATAGAAGGAGGTGAATTGGCTTTTTCCAATCGGAGTCCTTCCCCCGATGTGCAGGCGTTCTCAGGTGAGACGTCTATTGCCCACAATCTGACTGTCGTCGAAGGACGACTGGAGCAAATGGGCGTTCAATACTCCCGCGAGAGGTCAACCTCGCCAAATGGTCAATATAGATCCAATCTGACGCCATCTCCTGACTCGGAGTCATCACTTCAGCATTTTCAGGAGCAAGGAACAAGCCTTACTCAGAGGGTCTTGCGCAAGCACGGTATAATTCCCGATCGGGACCAGTGGGAAGCCATTATGCATACCTTCTGCGACGAGGTTCATGTTCTTGTCCCATTTCTTCATCTTCCAGTCGTGTGGAGGTTGTACGAACAAACTTGGGCCATCTCCTTCGGTCAAAACTCAAACCGCAGCAGCCAAAGTGAATCACAGCGGTTCGAGACAGCGCATATCCTGTTGTGTCTCGCCAATGGTAAATGTGTGGAATCTTCGCGATTTGAAGGAGATCAAGGCCCATATTCAGCAGGCTGGAGCTTTTATAATGCCGCGCGCGACGTTTTCGGCGATCTCCTTGATGGTTTTAGTCAATGCACAGACCAAATATTTCTTCTCCAAACAGTTGTTTTGATGGTAAGTTTACTCTTTCGCTTCCAAAGTGGATAAAGCTCGGGATAGACAGATAGATGATATATGCTAGGTCATTTACCTTTTCCGTCTCGATGCTCACGGACCTGCCGAAAAGGTTTTGGCTCTATCGATATCCCACGCGCATCATCTAGGAATTCAAAGGAAAAGGATGGTTGATGCTATGACTCCATTTGAAGGGGAAATGGCCCGTAGGCTTTGGTGGTGCATTTACTTGCTAGATCGACGACTAGCTATCGAGACCGGTCGACCATTCTTGATTCAAGATGTGAATGTTGATGTGGGACTGCCTCACAATATTAGCGATGAAAGGCTGGAAAAATACCGAAAAACTCTAACACCGGTCGTATCCGACGAAGAAGTGATTGAAGGACCAACTATGGTTCCGTACCTGATAGCCATGGCTAGCTACTCTAGAGTTATTGGTAAGGTGTGGGAGGCTCTCTACGGAGCTGCGACATCTGACAAGACTCCGACTACGTTGCTGAATGAGTATTTGGAGCATCTCATCTTGCAATCTCAGAAGTGCATTTCGCATGAATTTTCTTATGACCCACTCAGCCCAAGTAACTATGACTCAAAGGCGCTGGCGTGGTGGCAAGTCAAACAACAATTCATGATGCGCATCGTAAGTTGTCTCCTCAAAAATGTTATTTGATCTAACAAACTCTCATAGAGGTGGTCCTCAATCCATCTTTTGATTAGAAAGCCAATGCTTCAAAGGTTAATGCCTATTGATGAGCCTGAACTTATCCAAAATGAAGTTACATGCATGCGTTTAGCCCAACGCATCATCGATGATTTCAAAAAGGTGCCCGAAGAACATCCGAAATATACATTTCCATTCTTACATTACTTGACTAGCGCTACTATCATCGCGCTGGGTCTTATAATAAAACAACCGTCGTTCAAAGGGGCATATGGAGATCTTACTTTGGAGGCCACGGTTTCGCTTAGAGAGCACTGTCGCAAAACATGGATGTCTGGGAAAATGATACGGACCGTTGGTAAACTCAAGCAAATGGCGGATGCCATCTTGTCTCCCGATCATCAATCCTCCGAGAATCCCAGGGCGTTGGAAGTATTGCCTGGATCATCATCTTCAAATTTAAACAACAACTACCGGAATAATCATGCCAACGAATTCGGACGACAAACTATTTCAGCTTTAACCAGTTAGTTCAGCATACTTCTATTGGAAATGTGATTGACTGCGAGCCTCATCAATTCTAACTTCTCCTTAGATGGCCCAGATGGCTTATATCCTACCATACGCACAAGAGCCAAAAAGCCTAATTTCCAAAATTTTCGAACAGTTGACAGTACAGAATCACAAGGCATAATAGACTCCACAGTCAACTCGCATCAAGAAGGGCCTGGTGTTTCAAGATTTCCAACTTCTCGCGGAACGGATACTTCATCACAGATTCTTGACATAGGAGATGACTTGGATAACATCAATCCTTCAAGGAGTGCCTCGCCCCATCACGTAGCACCGGTAGAGCTTGACCTCAATGCCTCATACCCAGGGGAGATGATAGATGATGGGATGGAATGGCTCCAGTCCCTTTTCGCAAATGGATTAGATGCGAATCTCCTTCCAGTGTGGGATTGAAAGAGAGATCCTTGGATTTGGATCTTTCTAATCTATTTGAAACCCGATTCTATATTTTCTTCGAAAGGTCGTCTTGTCTGGAACAGTGTTTTGCTTCAAAGAACCTCATTTTCAAACCAGTCTGTTCTTACTGAACAAAGCTCAATGGATTCCTTTGTTCCTTTGTACAATCATGGGGCTTCTAAGTCTGATTTTATAACCATACTTATAGAAGAAAAAGGGGATTGGGATCAAAGAAAACTCAATTAGAGCCAACATCGTTCCAGCCCAGTTCGGCCCCAGCGTGGAATACATTTTCGAGCCAGCAAGGGGCAGTACACCAGCCAGCCCGTACCGGATAATAGAGTTTCCAGATAGGGCCGAAGCAGCGTAGACAGTATAGCTTCCGGCCATATAGTTGGTTGCGTAGATAAAAGTCAGACCGTTCCCAAGACCGAAAGGCAATCCGGCAAGAATCGGACAAATCCAATGAACAGATGGCTTTGCTGTCCACGCAAACCAAAGTTCTCCAACCGGAATAAATACACTCCCGACACATACTGCGAATACAGCAGCTTCCGGTGTTGGTTTGCCAGTATGTGGGTCATTCGGATGCATTGCGATGAGCTTGCGTATCAGTGGCTCTAGCATCACTGCAATCGCAGTGCCGGCTCCGATGCCACAATAGCTAAGCCCTGCAAAACCAGGTTTCCAGCCACGCATGTCTTCGAATACTATGGGATATGCCACAAAGCAAAGGAACAGCACGGCATAGACAACACCCACATAGAGGTTCCAAAAGACGCTGCAAAATGGTATCAGAAAGCTTTACTATTGAATGCCAGGACAGAATGACAAGGGAATATACCAGATCGGCTCTGAAACGATCATACGAACTGGCCTGATCAAGTTAGACTTGAGCATTCGAAGGCCTGTTTCTTGGTGGTCATGGCGACACCACCACCGCTGTTCACCAGAATCCGACCGAAGCTGTTTGGTTTTATTTCGTAGAAGAGAAGGTGCATATGTCTCTTTGACACAAAACATCAAGGCCAATGAAACCCCTGTGCAAATTAGGACAAGCCAGTTTATCCATCGCCATCCAAGATATTGAAAGACAAAACCGCCTATGATTGGACCTGTACCGAGGGTTTCTTGTCAGCGTTGCCCCAAGGGAATAGTTCGCAATTGTTCGTAGATAAGGGATAGATACCTAGGACAGGACCATTCATTGTACCAAGGCTCCAGCAACTTAGAGCAAGGGCACGGTATTGGTCGTCGGTCACATCAGTCACACTTCCAGGTGCGCTCGCGATCATGACACCCCCGAAAAATCCCCCGAAAAATCGACTGATCAGCACTGTTTCGATATTTTTCGCCAGAGCCACAGGTAGAATCAAGAGACCAAACAAAAAAACAGATATCAAGTACACAGGCCTCCTACCGTAGATCTCCGACAGCGATGAAAGAACAACAGAGCCGATGGCCAGGCCAAAAAGATTTGTGGTCAGCCCCAAAAGCACAACAATTTTGGATGAAATGTTGAATGATTCTTGCATTCCCTCAACCCCCGATGTATACATCGTCGTATATATGACTCTATTCACATGTCAATTCAGCTTATTGAGCATGATCTGATAATGAGTTGGGAGATTCACATACACTATGGTGGTTGAAAAGGACATAGAAGCGACAATAAAACTCCTGTACCAAACCGGCCATGCCCGGGGATTTTGTTGATCTGTCGTTTCCCAGGTAACTTCAAAACGAGGATCACGCGTGAGGGTTTGGCCATTATCCGAGAATTCGACCAGACTGGGTTCTTTTGACGACTCCATTTTGAAATGAATGGAAATTGGAGCTGAATATACCCGGGTTGAGCGGACTATAAAAGTCCCTGCGGGGTACGTGAAGCTCGGAATCTTAAGATTCCGTCTTATGTTGGGCGGCACTTAACTACCCCACGCCGACTGACTTCAAGTTCATGGTCTGATGAAGCCACTGGTATGAATTGGGATTTATTCATTCTACAACACTGGCCAAGCAAATAAAAAAGGTCGTCTCAGCGGTGATTTGATGTGTTGACATTTCTATTACTAAACGAATGTCCCGCAAATGACCAATAAGATGTATATACAAAATGCTTCTATGATTGACGCTGGTCTAGTAGGTTTGCAGATCTTGGAAAACCATTCATAGAATGAGTATGTACAAATCTGGCGGGATTGACCAGTCACAATCGAGCATGAAGCTTCTGGGCATAGAGCACTATAGAGCGTATCTGAAGAACGGATTTTGCTTGTCAGTAAGATCATCAAAGGCAATCTTGTCACGTTGGATTTCATCCAGCTCTAATGTATCCCGATGCCGATTTTCCCTCCACAGGACAATGTATAGGCTAATGGCCGCGGCGATCGTGATACAGTAGCTGCGATGTCGTTAGCGATGCAACACATCATCTAATATAACCCACTCAACTCACCAAATGATCATGCCTTGCCAAAGCTCGGGGTAATGCTGGGCCTTGGTGGTACTCTTGACAAGCTGTGGTCCAATAATATTTCCAATGGTGTATGCGACGAAGGTGCTGCTGGCCATGATAGATTTCTTTGTCGCGCCAGCGACATTGCTAGCACCGAGAGTGATAATCAGACTCACTACAGGACCGAAAAATCCCGTTAATGTGTAGCCAACGACTGGAGTTGCGGGCTGATACCCCCATTCCGATTTCCAGATCATGATGCATCCAGCGATGACAGGAAGACAACAGACTATGAGCATTGGAATGCGCGTATTCGGGATAACTGTCGGTATATAGCCACACAAGGGAATGAAAATGACACACACAGCCCCGACAGGAAATTGAAAAAGAATCGAGTCCAAAGTATCGTATCCAAAGGTAGAGACGATCAAAGGCCCGAATCCGGAGATAGCGCCATTGATGGTGTAACTGATAGTTGTTAGAAAACAGCCCCGCCGAGGAAGATCATATAGGACTCACGCCGCTGCCATCATGATGGCGATCAAGTACAGCTTCACGTCCGTAAACGATTCCTTCACATGATCCAACTTGACTTTTTGGCATCGAACCCCGGTCTGTCCTTTTCGAAGGCGCTCCACGGCGACAATGCGCTCCTCGGCAGTCAGGAACCAGGCTGATACCGGCGAATTTGGCATCGTGCAGCACCACAGGCCGAAGAGGAATGTCAATCCACCTGCAAGGATGTAGATATACTGCCATCTGGCCAAAGATCCGGATGTAATCTGACCAAATCCATAGTTCAGGGCACCGCCAATTATGGTAAACCAACCAGTCCCAGAAAACCACCAGGCTTGTCGCATTGATTGCTCCTTTTGCGTGTAGTAACTACTCACGGTGGTCATAAAAGCAGTCGGAATGACGCTCTCAATTACTCCTGTATTCTGTTAATATCGTATCTCCGTAAGATGAGTGGTTGAAAAGAAACTCGCCGAGGAAAAATCGCTGGATAAAGAGCCCCTGCCAAGTTGTCACACCCGCGGTGGCTGCACAGACAATGGCCCAGATCAGTACGACGGGGCCAAGAACATAACGTGTGTTAAATCGTTGAAGGACGAGAGTCATCGGATAAAGGCCTGCCAGCATGCCAAAATAGAATATAGAAGTGGCCCAGCTAAGACGCGACGTGTCTACTGACGGAGGTGTTGTTGAATTGTCCACCACTGACAGCTTCAGGTCCGTGGTCATTCCGAAAAGAGAAGCACTGCCCAGAATAGCCTGCAGAGATTGTCAACATATCGCTCTTCAATCTCAAATTTCAGTTCGTCGCACCTTGTCATAGTAAACCATGCCATACCCTGATCAAAGCTCACCCATTAGTAAGGAACCCATCGAGTGCATTAGAACAACGGATCGCCTACCTATTAACATCGCAGGCATAAAATAGAGATCAATTTTCCGCAACACTCGTTTGGCAATCACCGGATCAATTTCCTGTGCTACATCACTGACCACCGCCAACGCAGCATCCTTCTCCGTGATCTGCGCACGCTCGCTTGCACTGCTCACACCGTCTATGCGGATCATTGTCACAACTAAAGCCTTTAGTGACTTGAATCAATTGCAGAAAAGCCTTTTTTTCCCCACGTGTAAAACAAACGAAATCGACAAGCCAACAACAAATAGACTTTTTTTACGCGATGTTCCAAATTGGGCTGGCCGATATCGCGATGCTCACCGCCCGGGGAGTGGCAGAATCGCCCTGGCGGCGAAGATCGGACGAGGACGAGATGAGATACAATACAATACAATAAATACATCTACATGCCGCTCGGGGCTAGAAAAGGACTGCTAGTTACAAGTGGGTTGGAATTGTTTGTGAAATAGGATGGTCTGGTGTAGGTGTTTGCATCGTGTGCATCCTCCGCAGTCTATAGTAAAACCTCGCTGCTTATATGAGTAGATAACGGGCAACAATCTTACGCGCCGCAATTATATTTATATCAGCCTGATCTCCGAGTCATCTTATTAGGTACCTAGGTAAACACCACTTAGTTAGTACTGGTTATTACCGGTCTTGGTGCGCTTGGATCTATACTTCAGTATGATTTTTATGCCTTGATTATCTACAATGCATTCGCCGTTGACCAGTTACCAGGCAGGAACTTGTAGACCCTACCCAATTTATTCAAATTTGGTAATCCTGCTCAAATATGTATAACTCCGATTATCCAGGGTTGGTAATGTATTCCGTTCGCCTTGAGTCCAGTTACGTTGCAATTGTCTGCTAGTACTAGTAGTGTATACATTTTGTGTTATATTAAGTCTACTATTATTACTCTAGCACACATATAGTCGTACTACTATTTGTATAGTATTACCGAGCCGAGTCTACTGTCTACTAATAGTTCAAATACCACTAGAATTCACACCTCCAGCGAGCTGGTGATTGCGTTTAATCGACAAATACCGGTTAGTTGATTCCTCAACCGGTACGCATTGTCAAGGCACCAGCATCAGACACATTAATCGAAGATTCGACTGCATGTGATGGAGATGGATAAGCAAAAAGTCATGTATCTTCGATTAGTTTCCATGGATAAGGAGTTGTAGGTAGGTCGCTGCGAGTTGTTCGGCGTGTGGTAACTATCTCAGATGTATGACCTCACCATTCAGATAGGCACAAATCATCGACCGAGTCTTGCCCATGGGCCATTTAGGTCTCACATAAGCTGAACATGTTTGCTCCCTTAAGCCCAATTTTACCGCCAGTGGTAGCAAAAGCCGGAGACGATGACATCAGTGGCCAAACCGGCTTCATCGCGATGGAGCTTTCAAGTTGCTTGCGGGAATAGACGACTCGCTGTAACTCGAACAACGCTGCTAGTCACGGTCCTATCTGGCTGAGTCTGATCCACAGTGACGTGTAGAAATTTAGTTAAATATATAACGTACTACCTTCTAGAGTTTCTGTTTGAATCCCTTATTTTGGGAACTTAGACACACGTCCATCTGCATTCCCATCAACCTACCAACTATGCCGATCGAATTCACTGTGTTCAAGGGGGCTAAGGACGGATCGATTCGTCAGGAAACGACCCGTCGTGACGATCTAAAACGAGATGACGTTCTTGTCCGTGTCACCCATTCTGGAGTTTGTTTTACCGATGTTCATTATCAGACCTCGGATATGGCGCTGGGGCACGAGGGTGCCGGAGTAGTGGAAGCGACTGGCCCAGAAGTTAAGTTCCTGAAGAAGGGTGATCGGGTGGGATGGGGATATGAACACGACTGCTGCGGCCATTGTCGACAGTGTTTGACTGGTTGGGAGACTCTGTGCGCCGAGCGCAAGATGTATGCTATGGCCGACCTCGACCAGGGTTCATTCGCTAGCCATGCAGTTTGGCGCGAGGCATTCTTGTTCCAGATTCCTGATAGTGTCTCGAATGAGGATGCTGGTCCCTTGATGTGTGGCGGATCGACGGTGTGGAATGCGCTCCATGTCGCTCGGGTTCGCCCGACCGCGCGCGTGGGAATCGTTGGTGTGGGTGGATTGGGCCATTTGGCCATCCAATTTGCAGCAAAGATGGGTTGCCAAGTCATTGTTTTCTCAGGTACCGATAGCAAGAAGAAAGAGGCGATGGAACTGGGGGCGACAGAGTTCCTAGCCACCAAGGGAGCGAAGGAGCTGAAGCTTGAGAAGCCCATTGATAACCTGATTGTCACCACAAGTAGCCAGCCCGATTGGCAGCTTTACCTCAACGTTATGGCTCCCAACGGTGTCATCTCCCCGCTTTCAGTGGACGCAGGTGATCTCAAGATTCCCTACATGCCATTGCTGCTGAATGGTCTTCGAGTTCAAGGTGGCATTGTCTCCGCACGACAAGTTCATCGAGATATGCTTGAGTTTGCTGCTCTCCATGGTATCAAACCAGTCAAAATGACCTTCCCGTTGACTTTGGAAGGCGTGAAGGATAGCCTGAAGACTTTAGAAGACGGTAAAATGCGGTATCGCGGTGTTCTTATTGCAGGGAAATAGACAGGCACAGTCGAGAATAATGTGTAAGTAGTCACTGAATTGAACGTTTTACCTATAGTGGTTACTATGTATAAGAGTATCGCCTTGCGGGATGTCTACCGACTTGATTAGATGTTGGATATTCAAAAAATGAAGATGGAAGGTAGCAAAAAACAAAAAACCCCAATTCGCTCAACGTCATTGGGAGTGACCAATGTAAAATTGAGGACCTCGACAGTTAGAAATACATTCCGGGACGAGTCACTCCCGCAATCGTTTTCCAAGGTTCACTGATGATCCCACTAGCCCCGTGAAGATTATATGAAAAATTTGCGAAGTCAGCGATGTATTTCCATACCATCGTAGAATGATGGTGTCATTTTTGGAGCGGTGCTGTTTCGAGTTCTGTATAATATGGTGGCGAATCGAGGAATAACCTGACTATAAGAAGGTTCAAGACTCATTCATAGATGATGTCTGCCATTTTGCAGTCTTTGGATAACGAGAGCCAAGGCTTCCCGGGCTTGCGATTTGCCTTTCCAGAATGGAGGGAGTCTTCTTGAAACCTCAACAAGATTCTTCAATCCGCTCATGCCCCTAGTGGCATGGATTGATGGAACATCATCACTTGGCTCGTTCAAAGATGCATTGAAAACTTCGAGTGATATCGCTCCCTCATAGCCGGTTGCCAGCACGGCAGCGGCGACAAGTTCGACGGGCATATAGCCACCTTGTGATTGTTCTAGAGGATACAGGCGATGGCTTCTTGACCACGGAAGAAGTAATGGGGTTTTTGGATCTGAAGGTGGAAAAAAGGTTGTTGGGTTCATCAACTCCGCATCACCACACTGGAAGAAGAAGATTCGGTCGCCGGGAACAGTGGCCGTGAGCGATATGAGCGAGTCTGTAAGGATTTGAAGAGATTCTTCCAGGGTTGAAAAGATACGCCCATGTCCTGCCGGGTTATAAGGATCTGCAAACTCAACAGCCAGAATGTTGAATGCATCGAGAATCAAGCCCACATTTGGACGATTGGCAAATCGGACTGCTTCCCATGAAGATGACCAAGTATTTCTGGTTGCCCATGAGAGTCCTTCATATCCGATTTTTAGCATACGACCGCCATCTGCCAGTGCATATGCTGCCGCCATGTCGCCGAGTTCAGCCAAGTCACGCGCGACGGTTTTCAGGTCTGAGGTCACTCCGCTGTCTGTGCGGATGTTGGCACACATGAACACCAGATCAGTATCAAATGCCCGCATGAATGGGAATCGTTTGGCAACTAGATCAAGGGTTGCGCGACGCTCTGTGGGGTTTTTGATCCCCTCGATTTGACGAAGTGGTTGGGTACAAGCAATACGCATTCCTAGTGATCTCACGAGTTCACCTAGTTTCCGAGCGACTTCTAGATTGCGAGCGGTAGGCTCCCACAACTGGTCTCCTGGTAGGTCATGCTCCTCCAGGTACGCCGCCCAGCATTCGTCAAAAAGATCTATCCACTCGTATCCAGCCTCAGCTGCGGCGTGCAGTCTAGGTTCAAGACGATGGCTTCTCCAGTTACCAAGAGACAGAGTGGCGATGCCGAATTGGTTTTTCCCTGATGGGGGCCATTGTATCGTCATGGTTAAAGTGAGCAAGTCCAAGGAAAGTTCAGAATGGATGTAGTTGTTGAGACAAATACAAGGGGTTCCTAAGATATTCTGTACTTATGTATGTAGAAGAAAAATGGATGATCAAATATCCGCTAGATTCGTGATGACCCCACCCCCACACATAGTCGGGGCTTAAATAAAGTCGCCGGTTCGCCGGACGATGCTCCGACCCATGTAGGCGTAGCTTGTAGTTACTACTGGTATGGACATTGAATCATCAGATCATCAGATATCCTAGTAGATACTTCCGTTGGTGCTTCAAAAATGAATTTCAAAACTTCATTGGAAATGGCTATAGTGGCTATGAGTTATCTATATGCAATGCCTGTGGTAAATCTAGCGGTACAGCTTAATCTAGCATATCTACAAAGTCACGCCATCAAGTGCAGTCCCCAAAACCTAAGAAGAGGCAGCATTTCTCGTTGGAGCGGTCCTTGCAGTTGGTATGCCTAGCGCATCCAGTAACCACAACTGCAGTGCCGAGACCAAGGTCACCACCTCCCAATCCGCGCCTAACGTCCCGGTTAACCCGGTGCCCGTATAGTTTAATCGGAAGCCCTTGGTCATGCTCATCGAGGCATTATGAGCGACGACCGCCACGATTTCTAGCCCATTACTGGACATGCCGAGATTGCGCTCTTTTCTGCTGCCGCCTGCACCGATGGTCGGCCCCGACAGCCACACCAACTTGTAACCATAGGAATGACCGGCCAGTTGTTTAATATCAGTACCTTGGCTGCTCCGCCATTCGAAGCGCTGGCGGTCGGTGCCTTTACCACCAGTGTTGATCTCGAAGGTGAATGCCGCGGAGGTGTGACTGATGGAGGAAGGGATCATTTGCACAATAAATTCTGCGGAGAGATTTCTGGCTGAATGAGGGTAGAGAGTGATATCCATGGGTCTGAGGCGACCCCATTTGTCGCTACGGGATGTGGCCAGAGTCGCATTTTGTTTGGTTGGCCCATTATGTAGAATAAGCGAAGGTTTGTTGTTGAAGAGGTCAGCTGGAAGGGAGACAGCGAAGAGTTTCTCCTCCGCGGTCGGGCCCAGGTGAAAAGTGCTGGTGGACTTTCAGTGAAAGTAGCCATTCAATACGGGAGGAAAATCCCTCGTTGTGCCCTGGAGAGTCTCCGAGCTACCAAAAATCTGATTGGACCAGGAGGTTTCATATTGTGGTGATTAGTCGGTGGTTCCATGATGAAGAGGATTGTGTTCGGATAAGGTGGGGGTAAGGAGTCACTGAGAGGAGCATTGGCAGGATCTAACGAAGGTAGGAGGTCAGTTGGATTGCCCATGTGTCGAGGTCAGTAAAAGGATTAGGGTGGTTAGTGGAAGGTTATTGATCAACGGTAAAGAGTATATCTAGAGAACTCGGGTGGATGTGCAAGTGAGACGACCGTCGGTAGCGACGATTCTGCCGTCAACCTGTTACATCAGCGAGAAGGCGGTGGGAAACTATGCCTTCTGGTTAAGGCTTCAACATCCCTAGCTTATGCTTACGTCAGCTTTGGATAATGCCAACCTTATCTTAAAGGCATTAAATTATGCCTGTGCCTCGGTCTTCTATTAGAGATAGAGTAAATATGAGATGGTTACTAGGCCGGGGAAAGGGGG
>JAVMSB010000394.1:0-24555 GCA_031761475.1 Penicillium pancosmium | reverse complement strand
GGAGAAGGGGAAGAAGAGAGATGAGAAAGGGACAGGTGCAGGTTTCGGGGGGCGGGTGAGTGGGAAAAAGGGGGGAAGGAAAGGATCGGACGTACTGTGATGAAAGGGGTGAGAGTGTGGAGGATGTGAAAGAAGAAAAGACCAGCTAGTGCTCTGCACAGAAGCTAGAAGATAGAAAGATGGTGAGAAGACTGGAGGATGGGAAGAATGATGTGGATGGGATAGAGGCCAGACTGCCCAGGCGCCGGGCGGTGGACTCTTTTGTTGTGTTGGTACAGTATGGTATTGGTATTGATGTATTGCCTGGTACCTGGTGTACACTTTAGGTACACTGTAGGCACACTTTACCCGGGTTAAGGCACAGATAGGCATAGGTTTCCTGGTAATACCAATACGCAGCCCTAGCAGGTTATGTGTGGCTGAGCGTGAATCCGCGTCACAATCATTGGGAGAGCCCCACTCTTTCGACCCGTTTACAACTTTTTCTTTCGCTGACTGCTGCGAGGTGGATTTTGCGCGCCCAAACACAGCCACCATCCGTGGCTGTGACGTTATGCAATGCTCGAGGAATCTGATATCATCGGAGTTGGGAGAGTTGGGAAGGGTTGGAACTTAGAGAGAAACCTTGCTACATCCAGAACCAAGGTTTCTAGATATCTGCTAGGTACTCCGTACCTGCAGGTGATCTTCCTAGGCACAATGGTGCCTGTTTTGCTATTGTATAGTAGTACTACCGGAGCACCATGGTATTTTGAAGTTTCAATCTTTCAAGTTCATATTTGTATATAATTGAAAGCATTCTGAACACTGCCCAGGTTATATCTATTGGTACTACATATGTCTGTAAAAGTAATATCATCCAACTTGAAACCTTCAAGCTGGAACTCGGGTGAACACTGTGACCCTCGTCGACAACTTGGCACCCACTGGTGGGCATATGGATGTATATACTGCCCGGGTGCCCACTAGCAGGAGCCAGTGACCTCGGGATCAACTAAGATGCCTACTAGTACTAGCCTCAGGATGTCCGCGGAAAACAGCACGACACTGACAGAACGCACCCTCGATAGAGTATGATAATATCATTATACTAAATTTCAAGTTCAAGCCGAATCCAGCTTATCCTAATCAACTCTGGAGGTCGCAGATGGTTGCCTACTTAGGGTACCCTACTAACTAGTGGGAATGCTTGACGTCGTTGTCCCGTGACGATCGCTCCGATAACCTCCTTCCCCATTCCTTTGGCCTTTGCCTTTAGCCAAACGGAGTCGGATGCACCGACCGACCATTTAGATTGCTTCACCAGTCGGCAATGACCAGATTCGACGTCCCCAGGTTCAAGTTGGCACGGGTACTCCGTACTCCGTACTGGCAATGGCAATCCAGGGGCCCGGCTCCATCTGTGCACTGTCGCACATCTGCCGATATGCCCCTTGCCCAACACCAATCATCTCCGAACCTCGTATTGCTTCCGAGTCCCCACTCTCCAAACGTGCCCTGTAGCTGGGAGCTAGAAAATCCGTGGTGGAGATTGGTGATGGGCTCTGGTAGCCGCGTCTCCACGACTGAACTAAAAATAGGCCGAGATCCTGGGCCAAATATTGTCGCAAAGGGGGAGGGAAGGTAAAAGGGGGAACGTCAGGTAAGACATGCACACGAGCTAAGTTAACGTACGGATATAGCTGGGGCAGTTTTACTTTATTTGATTTTCATTGCGTTGCTTTTTTCTCTTTTCTTTTCCCTTCCGGCCGAACCACTTTTTCTTCGGTTTTTGGTGGAGAATATGAACTAGATAAGTAACAATATATGTACGTAGCACGTAGATGGCATAAGCTGTTTCCAATATTCCGACTCAACCAAGCTGACCGCAGACAAAAGTACGAGTACTCTGTACTCCCTACTCCGTACCAGCGACACGCTTCCCAATGGCCTGGGGAGTCTCCTCACACTAGCGAAAGCCACCGAGCTCGGATCGACGAGCGTAGTTAGTGTCTCCGTTCCGTTCTCTCCGTTCCGTTCTCCAGGACCCATCACAAGCGCCTGATCGTGGAATTTGTCAGGGCTTGCTCCTACATACTACTCGATTTGTAGTCTATTTTTGCGCTTTGCATCTGCACGCGCGTACCGGGTGCCAGGGTACTTACTCCATATGATGCTATGAATGTACTTATACTCCGTACAGGGGTACTCCGTACATGCAACTCCAACTATGACAACACGGCGGAGCAACAATGCCACTGCCACTGCCACCCCCACTGCTGAGCTGGACAGGCTTCCGCCTGGAACTGAACAAACCTGTCGGGTGCGATCAACGTGCGTATCATATCTTCGGTATCGATCGACCGGGTCCCGGTCTGTCTCCACAATTGTAATGGGTAAGCTTCTCGACGGGTCCGTCGACGCGTGAGTTGGTGGAGGAGACTTGTCCGTATGGGGCGTCGGGGATGTATGCGGTGGGCCCGGTGCTTGATGACCGTGACCGAGACAGTCGATGTCGATTTCGATGTGATATTTTGCCCATGATTGGCTCTTGTATGTAGGTAAATACGTATCAGATTCTACATACATAGGGTTCGTCGGATCGGGCAGGAGGTTTGGGTCATGGACTGTTCTGTTGGGTATGAGACGTTAGTTGTGACTACGTTGCCGAGGTGCTGCTGAGCTCCATGGGAGGTGCGTCGCTGGTTGGCCCGTTATATGTCGGTCGCTATGCAGGTAGATCTGCTGAATCTGAGCCTGGTCTAATAGTGTCAGAGACGAGATTTGGTCAAGACTTGGGTTACAGATATGCTGTGAGAAGTCTTATTCTATGCGGGTAAGCAAAAATCTCAATTCGAGGGATTTCTTTTTGAACGAACGAATGCCAAAAATAAAACAAAAAATTAACTACACAATTCAAGCTATGTTTCCCTTTTCCAAAGCCAAGTATCCGATCTAGCAACCCGCTCATTCCCTATAATGGTCACTATAGGCGGTATACGGATATGCATCCAAGGTGCGCATTAGTGATCAAACTCGAGGCTGTTTTCGATAAGCCAGCAAGAACCTTTCGATGGCTACCTGACCGTTTGCCTGGGCGAACCTTGATGCACGTTTCCTCCTTATATCAAATTCTTCCGTATTTGGATGCTTGTCCAGCAACAATCGCAAAGTGTGGAGTCTGCCGTTCTCCGCCGCGCCCTCTATCGCACTTCTTCCTTGCTCGATGGCGGGCGCTCCGTTTATCTCTGCTCCGCACCGGAGCAAAATCTCTACGATGCGGATGTTTCCCTTGATGGCCGCCCCCTGCAGCGCTGTGACTCCCCTGTCATGTGCTGCCGGGGCGTTGACATTGGCTCCACGGACTATGAGATATTCTGTGAGCTTGACAAATCCTTCCTCCGCAGCAGCCTGAAGCGCCGTACGACCCCTGGCGGGACTAGGTAAGCCATTGACATCTGCACCGTGTTGTATCAAGAGCTCCACCATCTCAAAGTTATTCCTTGATACTGCTGTCTGTAAGGCGGTCATACGCCCAAGTTTATTCGCAGGGGCATTGGCATCAGCACCTTTCTCAAGGAGGGCCCGAACAACATCAATATTATTGCGAGAAGCAGCAGCCTGGATAGCTGTCACATCACCAGGAGAATCGCGAATCCAGCGTTGGTTTAGGCTAGCACACGCGGCCAATATGCACCGGAACACATCAAATCCACGACATGTTGCAGCCTGCATGATGGAGGATCCCTTTGTAGAAACCTCATTATTTCCAGCGCATGCGCCTGCCTTGAGTAGGAGTTCCAGAAGAGACACATCAACCATAATGTTTCTCAAAGCTAAAGCTAAGACTTGATGTCTTGCTTTTTGGCTAGAAACTATAGCGTCGGGACATTTCGCGAGAAGCATACGAACCAGCTTCTCATTTGAAGTTAAGACTGCCGCCTCAATGGCTGAAATCCCCCGGTGATACGCTGCTTCGGACTTGATATCTGCTCCAGATTCCAAGAGGAGATCCACCACTGACTGCCTATTCCTCTCAGCTGCCGCCTGCAGGGCAGTGCGTCCCCCTAATGAATCAGCGAGGGCATTGATATCAGCTCCATGCTTTATCAATAGCTCCACGAGACTGTCTTCGCCCCGTGCTGATGCTGCTTGAAGAGGCGTGAGATTCGATTTGGCAGAGTATCCAGGGTTGGGGCTTACACCCTTTTCAAGAAGTTTTCTTGTCGTTTCAAGATCTCCGCACTCGACGAAGGAATGTAAAGGAGCGTTGCGACTTTGGTCCGCGGGTACTTCAGTATCGACCCCTGCACGCATCAAAAGATGAAGTATTTCGTTCTTAACCACTGGGTCTTGAAGCTGAGCCGCTTCTTTGAGAGCGGTTACACCACCGGTGACACATGGGTCGGTGTTCACAGCTGCCTGAGAATCCAAAAGAATTTCTACCCCCTCGATGTTTCCAGCTGCTATCGCAAACTGTAAAGCGGTCTTTCCATTCCTCTCAGATGGAGGAGCATTGATATGGGCCCCATTCTTCAGTAAAGTCCTCAGGATCTTGGTGTCAGAATGTTTTGCTGCAGCCTGAAGGGCGGTCTTCCCGTTAAGTATGCCCGCAGGAGCATTAACGTCTGCTCCTTTTGCCAAGAGGAGTTCAACAAGTCTTTCGCTCATGACCATCACAGCTATTTGAAGCGCCGTATGGCCTTGATTTCCTTTAGGTCTAGCATCAATGTGAGCACCGTGGGTTAGAATCATGCGAGTCATGGTGATGTTCTTTGCGAGAACAGCTGCCTGTAGCGGAGTAAAGACCGGGGTTGTGTAAGATGACATTTCACTCTCCAACAGTTCTGTCTTGCATGTTCTCCAGCTCGGATTTACTTTGACTCCTTCATCCAACAGAAGCTGAACAACCTCCCAGTTCTCTCTAATGGCTGCGATAAGTATAGGGGGCATGAAGGAGAACGAGAGTCTTTCAGACAGACATATTCCACCATCGTCACTGCAACAGTAAAGATCCAAATCAAATTCTGAATCCGAATCCGAATCCGAACCTATATCGCTATCCTCGGTGCCAACAGCATGTGGATCACTCTTTTGGTAACCCGAGCGTGAATTAATATTTGCGCCTGCTTCAAGTAGAAGCTCTGCCATACCTGAATTTTCAGAAAATGCGCTCGCAAGTTGAAGGGGAGTCCCACTCTTCGAATTGGCAAAAAAATTGGGATCAGCTCTCTCTTTCAAGAGATACCGGGCTAATCCAGTATCCTCTGCTCGAATCGCCAACTGCAGGGGCGAAAGTCGAGAAGAGTTAAATGGTGGGTTCACAGCAGCTCCGAAGCTGCGCAAAAGGCTCACTGCTTCAAGTGGGTTGACACTCCGAACAGAACATGCATATTGCAGTGGAGTCTGTTTGTTAACAGGCAGGTTTGGCTCTGCGCCTGCTGCTAGTAACAATTTCGCACATGCATTTTTCTTCCCTTGAAGAGCCTGGTGAAGAGCTGTTCTTGGCACGAAATCCCCAGTAAAGCAATCGAGATCCGCTCCAGCTTGAATCAAAATTTCGCAAATTTCAATTTCTCCTAATCCTGCTGCGCTTCTCAGAAGATTTCCCATGAAGATCTCCACTGCGATATCGTTGAATTTCAAAAGTGTTCTCAGCAGAGAAAAGGCACGGAATTTTGAAATAAGGGATACCAACTTAGCAGTTGAACGTTCGTCAAGATGATTATTCGATGACAGGTAGATGCAGTAATTGAGATAATCGAACAATTTATCTCGCAAGGGCGATTGGACTGAGGCTTTGGCTTTTCCTGTACATCCGAGGTTGAAGTTTTCGGATGTTATGGGCTCGAGTTTCGCAAAGAAACTTGGCCCGTCTGAACCATCAAATGATTTAAACTGTTGGGAGAGAATCAGGCGAGTCTCCTCAGCCATGCTTTCGTTCTCGGTGTTTGCTATGCAATTCTGGGGTTGAAACCCCCAATTTGCGTCGTCTGAAGGAACGGAAATAGGCAGATCACATTCAAATATGTCGCCGATAGGATTGAACGCATCTGCAGCGGGTTCTCTGTTGCTTTGCAAGATAAAGTCCAACGAACTCGGATCGGACAGAATGATAGGTGGAGGAGAGGGCGCACTACTGAGCTGCAACGCTTCTGGGATTACCCAGTTCGAAAGCTCAAAGTTCGGGGGCTGTGACCAGTCGTTCAGCAGTAGAATTTCCTGACTGTCAGGCTCAGTACCAATATCGTGAGATTGTGCTCCTGGTGAGCACACAAGAATTCCTTCTGGTGTCTTGGGATCTGAAATGACAAATGAGTATTTGAATCTTGGCATGGAATCTTTCAGGTCACGAGGACAATGCAGTTCCAACGTACCAGACGTCTCTATCTCCGAATATTTTGAAGATAATGGAACATGGCGAGCTATTTCTTTTCTGACTTTGGAATCCGGAACGCGTTTTCCACGCTTCAAGTTATAAACCCACCCGGGGTCTTTCCCATCCCGCTTTCGTTTTTCCAGCCGAGACGAGACGAACTGCCAGTCTTCGCTTGTTAAATTTTTCTTGTAACCCCATTTATTGAATTGACGAGAAAACTGGCTTTCACTTGGGTGGGATTAGTCTCTTTACTCATATGATAAGCAACAGCCTCGCGACTTTTACGACTGACCTTCTGTAGAAGCCGTAGCTCTGGGACATGTATTTTTGAACTTCTTTGGCAGTCCAATCTCGGTCGAGCCACAGATGTTTGAGCTTTCTGCGGTGGTTTTCCCACTCGTCTTCGTGACTCTGTGCCATGAGTCTGCCTTTTTTGGTCACCTAGAAGGGTCTTAAGCCCTGATATTCGACTGTGGTATACAACTTGAATATTTATATTCGTGTGGATATTGAAACCATTTAAATTGTATTTGTGGGCGTGATTCCGAACGTTCTATTGAGGATTGCCAGAATCCCCAAAAAATTCTTCAACCCTTGTCAATCTTCCCAGCACAGGTCATAAGGGCTTGGGGCTGTTTCTGGCCTCGACGAATGAGAGCATTGAACATGGCGCCTTGATGGGCCAACAAGGTCCTTCGTGATTGGTTGAGGCCCAAATATCGACTGACGAGACGAAACGAGCTGAGTCCTTAATCCCTGTCATTCTGGACTTTTGTTTACCTGCTCGGGGGAAATCTGGATATGGTGCTTACCCCTTTCCCCTTCCCCTGATTTTTCGTCCTGGTCTCTCAAGCTTCTATGTTCATACATATTTGCTATAATTCTCCAACCTTTTTCAAACCCGCCAGTCTCTACACGGCATACTGGAACGATTCATTGTTTAGTAGCAGCACCTATCTCATACTACTAGTAACTCTTCACATTGATCATACCCCATTCATGTGACATAAATACTATGCTACAATATGATTGGCTCATTCCTGATTTTCGTGTCCTGAATTGAAAATAGACGAGCATGTAATGTTTTGGCAAGAACTTCTAACGACTCTTTCGCCACGCTCCACTAAAGATTTCGGCTTCGACGTGTCAAATGCCGCCATTATGGGGTTTGGCGGCTCCTTCACTATTTCAACCCGATATTCTGGTATGATAGTTATCTCGCCCACATGAGCCTCACCAAAGCGCAAAATTCGCAGACGATATACGCCATTTGCGACTTGTTAGTGCAGCAGACCGCAACTCTTCATAATGATAACGTGATGAAAGGTGACTTTCTTGAGCCGCATTAGAGACTGCGTCAAGTTGCGTTGGGTCTAGTCACATAACACGGAGTACGGAGAAGTCCTTCCAAATCATCACTTGAGTAATGGATGGCCCCACAGAAATTCACCTAAGTGCATATTCAAGTCAGCTTCAAGTAAGCCCTCGACGTACCCCGCTTAGTCCATTTTCGCGATTGTTGATCGGAAGCCTCAACCAACACCGATTCTCGAATGAGAGGACGCAAATCGTATAACAACACATCCGATATCAGTTATTGTAACCGTTAATCTGGATTTCAATTGGAAAAACGGGCAAAAATGAACAGAGAGCGGTCGAAAGTCCCTTGGAAAGACTATTTTCAAGCAAGGATTTTGGCCCCCAGCTACACTTAAGGCTGACTCTTTCACGCACCCAGTAGTCAGTATAAACGTGGCTATGTAGCTGTGAGTGGAGAATGGGTAACCGTTTTTAGATACCGAGTACGGAGTAGCATATCACAGACGCTATTAAAGGCTCTCGCTCACCTAAACTCTGCACATCTTGCCGATCAACTCCTCTTTCGTGATTTGGCCCCCATTCAAGGCTGAGGATATTTGGGATTGAATCGTCAATAATAATGGATTGATTTAACCTTCCTTTCCCCGAGCGGGTTTTGGAGGATTTCTTTTTTTTAGAAACTCATTTTCTCAGCTATTTCTTCACATTTGTTCACCATGCTCTCCATAGACGAACACAACCCCGAGGCTCAACATCTGAGTCCTCTACAAGATGAATCAGATAATGACTCTGAAGCTTCTAAATCCGACCGTCGCCGTTCAGGTGCCCGATTCTATTCTAGCCATTTTATCGAAACACCTGATGTTCCACTCACCGCGAGTCCAACTCCACCAGAGCTATCTTTTCTTGGAGAAGTGCGACGCTATCCTAAAATCACGTTGTATAGCATCGGCCTCGCGATAGCATTCTTATTAGGCGGTTACGATTCTGTCATTGTCAACACTGTTCCATCAATCTCACAATTTCAAAAGGACTTTGGCGTGCAGTACGGCTCCGATAGGAACGAATATATCATACCATCAATGTGGCTGTCTCTCTGGAGTGCGCTGGGAGCTGTCGGACAAATATTGGGAGCACTTGTCTCGCCATCCTGGCAAGATCGCACTGGCCGGCGAATTCCAATGATCGTAGGAACTGTGGTTTCTGCTGCTGCTGTCGCTATCATCTACACTTCCTACTTGCCCAACGACATTAATGCTCGACGAGCCGTTTTTCTCATCGGCGAGATTATTTCAGGTTTTGGTATCGGTATTTTGACGACGACCGCGCAAACCTACCTATCCGAAACGGTACCTACAAGTCTGCGAGGGTCTGCGATGGCACTCTGCCCGACATTTGTGTTGTTAGGTCAACTTGTTGGTGCTTTGGTGGTATTTCTATCTTCGAGCGGAAATACAAGCAGTGCATACCTTGTGACTTTCATTTCCATGTGGCCGTTTTCCGCCATCACGCTCCTTATTGTCGTGCTGGTTCCAGAAAGTCCTGCATTTCTTGTGCGTAACGGCAGACTGGTTGACGCTCATCGATCGCTGCAGAAACTCCACTCCAGTACCCAAGATTGCGGACAGCTGGTCAAAGACCTACTAAGAACTGATGCGCAAGAGAAGGAAGAAAATGAGAAGATTCCCTGGCGTGACTGTTTCCGACGTACTGATTTACGAAGAACTCTTATTGTGTCATTTGTATCGATGATGCCTTGCTTCTTTGGATTTTCGCTACTATCGGATGCGAGTTATTTCCTGCAGATTGTTGGAATGAATGACCATAACAGTTTGATGATGTTTGTTTTAGGTATCAGCTTGGGGTTGGTAGCCAACGCTGTGGGTGTGTGGGTTGCTAACGTCGTCGGACGACGGACGCTCATGTTAAGTTCGCTGTCTGTAACTTCACTACTATGGCTTGGGATGGGTATTGCTGGCTGCTGGTCCGGTACTTTTTCGATCTGGTGAGGCTACCAATAGCTACCCGGTTTACTATCGCATCTTTGATAGCTAATATTGGTGACAGGTATACCGCGGTGACGATGATGTTTATTGTCGTGATCTGCGGTGTGGGTGCATGGCCTGCTTCATTTGCAGTTGTTGGAGAGACATCATCCCTCCGCTTGCGAGCCAAGTCGCAGGGTATCAGTACTGTCGCCTCCGACATTGCGAGTATAATTTTTAGTTTTGTTCTGCCATACGTCTATAACAAAGATGCTGGGAACCTTGGTGCCAAGACAGGCTTCCTGTTCTTTGCTATTTGCACAATCACGACTATTATAACTTGGCTGATGGTTCCGGAGCTCAAAGGAAGAACCAATTCTGAAATCGATCATATGTTCAAGCTGAGACTACCCACAAGGAAGTTTAAGGATTGGTCCGGAGCTGACAGGATGGATGACTCGGAGGGATTGATGTGGAAATGAATCGGCTTCTAGTATATTTAGGCCCTTATTGGTGTTGCTGGCAATGTCTAAAAAATTAGATATACTAGTATATGGTCTCGACCCAGGGACCTAGTTGCTGTTACTAGTACTAGTAATTGGTGTGTACTAATCGTGTAACGATGCAGGTGGATATGGATATTCTTACCTGCCAACTTCCCGAATGGTTCCAGTCACGGGCGCGCTCATCAGAAATTGCATTTACCTAGTTCCCTTTTTTTTGATCATACACTTCACGCACACGATATTTTCTAGTTGGTAGTTGGCAGTTGACAGTGTAGTATATGGTTAGTAAGCAACACGGTTGGCGTCGTGTCACGTGCTCCGAGATGCGGCCGCAATTTTCCTTGGGGCGGCATCGTGAATGTTGACGAGCAGCATCAGTCGAGCCATTGCTGGGCCACCACCACTACAATGCAGAAGGTCATTCAACGGACGGCTACGGCCCGCAAGCAGGCCCAGAAGAAACTATTCCGAGCCCAGAAAAAGGATGATTTGGCCAACCGCAAAGACAACATTCGGATGCGAAGGGACTACAACAAGGCCATACTCGATTCAATCAAGCTAGCACGCACTTCTCGCTGGGAGGACTACAGGAAGGGAGATATTGCTCCCAAGCGAGACTCCGGACTGGAAGCTACGACCTTCGGTGCTGTCGACGCCGCTCTGCTTCACCCCCCAACCATCCCTAAAAACCAACGCCGCAAGCACATCCTTTTCGCCGCGGGAGACCGAGTTTGCGTGATTCGGGGCCGGGACCAAGGAAAGATCAATGAGATCACACAAGTAAATGAGGAGAGCGAGACTGTCACGATAAAGGACATCAACACGGTGAGCTTGCCAACCCCACGAGCCCCTTCTAGCTGGGGTTCCATTGCGATCACCGTCACTAAACCGGGTATCTTGAATAGGTCGATCTCAAAGTTCCCGACTGGGCCAAGGCCTCAATGGGTATCAAGTCCGACGTTCTCGCACAGGCTTTGCCGGTACCCATGGATGACGTCCGACATGTCATCGCACTGGAGACTGGAGCCGAAGGCAGCTCGGTTACACGCGACCACATCGTTAAACACGCCTATGCCGGAGCGCCCTACTTAGAGCGTGCCGAATACAGCAAAATCCCTCGCTACACCCGTTACATCTCCGGTCTTGACATCGAGATCCCCTGGCCCGTTGAAGAGAACCCAAACTACAAGGACGGCGAATATGATACATTGCGATTCGAAGTCGACCAAGAGACTTGGGTTCCATCTTTGGATAACTCACCTTTCCCATCGAGCGTTCTCGACGAATTGCGAAACAAATACTCCCGATTCCGTAAGCGCCACGACCCCGAGTATGTGAGAGAGAAGGTCCTGGAGGAATACCGGCAGGAGTACCTGGCCAGCCAGTCTCTGTTCACTCCTGCGATTGAGCGCAAAGAGGCGGAGATTGCGAAGAGCAAGGCGGCCAAGCTGGCCAAGATGGATGCTGATGGCAACATGCTTCTTGATACTGAAACAAGCAACTTCATTGATCGCTTTATGCAGACAAGTATCAGCGAGCAGCCAAAGAAGCAATCCAAGAGGGCCAAGGCCAAGGCTAAGGCTCAAGCTGAGGCTCAGTCTCAGACTGCTTGAGTTGAAAGGGGTGATCTGTTTTAAAGATAGCGATGTGTATAAACTTCCCCAATGTATTCTAGTTTGCAAATTTACGTCCAATTCATTCCTTGGAAATGATCTATCGATCTATCAATTAAAATTAATTTAAAACCTCCCCAATAAGAGACAACCTCAATGGTTGCTGAGTCGAAGTAGAGTTTCTCCTGCCAATTCTCGGGTCCGCCAGGGGACGTCGACGCCATTCTTGAATTTCAGTTTTCAACTCACCCACCACACTCCCTTTCACACTTGCTTCTACCCTTCCCAACGGGCAGTCGCATGAACCAAATATGGCATTTGCCGCGATAAACAACGCCCCTTCGGCCGGTGCTCCGATCGCCGCTATTGAGGAGGCGTTTGCGACGGACCCATCCCTCAAGAAACGAGTTTACGATGCGATCGGTGCGTAGCCCACACGGCGCATCTACGCCCATCGACCAACAAAACCACATCCTACCCGACTCAGCCACTGACTATCGACCGATTCGATTTCGTTTAGGAACTACACCCCAGCATACACCTCTCTTTGAGGATCTTGCTCGATATACCTCCAGCCTGCTGGCCAGGACTGCGACTGCGACGACAACCACCACCCTTCCGATCGTACCTCCGCCCAGCGACGCCCCAGCTGCGAAGAAACGCAAGATACAAAATGGGGATTTGGGACCCGCTGTGCAGGCGCCTGTGGATGTGAAGAGCAATGATGCTACTGTGCAATTCTATATTCAGGATGTCTCTTTTGCCATCCCTCAGCGCAAAAAGTTCACGCTGGAAGTAACAGCTGGGCAAAGCGTTCTCCGGGCGAGGAACCAAGCTACGAAGGAGATTGATTTTGGCGTGCCAATGGACCGGATCCGTGAGTGCACTTTTCTTTTTATTAAGCTACTAATTGGTATATCCCCTTTGGAAACCCGAAAACTAATCACTTCGTGCGCTTCCCACCAGGTCACGCCCTTTGTCTCCCTGTGCCGGAGAAGAACCAAAAACAATTCAACTTTTGTATCATTCCCGAGTTCGCCGATGGCATTACGCCTCCCCCCGAGGGCACGACCGGCTTCGAAGCGATGGTGTTCACTATAGCCGACGGACCGGCCAAGGCTGCTTTTACAGGAACCGGACAGCAAGTCGGCAATGGAACCGGCGAGACGGCGGAGAGCTTCCTGCGAAAGATCTTAAATGATTATATGCCCAATACGAATGTCGTCCGACCGGACGAGAGACAATTCGCCAGTGCAATGCCCGAGGCGCACCGCAAGGGCGAGAAAGCATACCATATCAAAGCCTTCCGTGGCAGCAAAGAAGGTACGAACAAACATGCCATATGAAAGCTCAATCTAGGGATGACGGGAATTGAGATCGGCGATCGGCCCCTCTCTCTCCTCCGTGGAATTATTGCGACTAACCTTGTTTATTGTTTGTTATAGGATATCTTTTCCTCCTTTCGACTGGAATCTTGTTTGCATTCAAGAAACCCCTTCTGTTCTTCTCATTCGACACTATTGATTCCGTCTCATATACTTCTGTTCTGCAACGGACCTTCAATCTTAATGTTTTAGCCCGCCCTCGTGGTGGTACCGAGGAGGATCAAATGGAGTTGGAATTTTCCATGATTGATCAGGCTGATTACGATGGTATTGACGAGTATATCAAGCGACACGGCCTGCAGGACGCCAGTCTGGCCGATGCCCGCCGTGCCAAGGTGTACAATGTGAATAGCGGCAAGAAGGACCCCAATGCTGCTCCCGAGGTCTGTGCTGAAGACGAGGAGAGTGAGCTCCAAAAGGCTCAGCGAGAGCTTGAAGACCAAGAAGAGGAAGACGAAGAGGACTACGACCCTGGTAGCTCCGGGGATAGTGAGGGTAGTGGTTCAGATGAGGATGATAGTGATGACGATGACGATGATGAAGACGACGAGGACGACGATGAGGATGACGATGTTGGCATCGAGAATCTTATCAAAGACGACCCTGATAATGACGATGAAGAACTCCCCGATGCCGAATAAAGGCCTGGGGGGTTGTTTCGGATTGGAACTATTGTATGATGGTGCCCAGGGTTGGGCTATAGAATAATGGGTGGCTTTGAATGAGAAATAACACCCCGAGTCAATTGAAACGAATCTACTCGTACTCTGTACTTGTCCTCAGACTCTTACTCTGCTCTTCATCCTTCTACACCGTATTCTCTGGGATTGAGTTGAACGATCGCCCGGTGGGTCGGAGACGTGTCAAATGCGAGGCAGGTGAATCCCTCGGCCACAGCAATATTAAGCAACTGTCAAGCCAGGGTGCAGTGCAGCAGCATTGATAAAGCCACACCGAGTACATATGCACTCAGGCACGGGGTGGTGGGTATGTAGATAGAAGTAGCTACAGCTACCAGCAGCAGCACTGAGTAGAAGTGTCAATGCCAATGCCAAGGCCGTAATGTTACCGCTGAATTAAGCGCATTCCAGCCCCGAGTCCAGCCAACGGTTTCCCCTGAGGCGGTAAAGAAAAATGGAGCAAAAGAGGGAAATTTCGGTAGTGCAGAACGGGTCCCTGGGGCTCGCCTATCCCTTTGTGGCGGATGGGGAACTGTGGTCCATTAGATTGAGTTGGGCTGGATTGGGGACTTTGCACTCCCTACGGAGTACAGATACTCCCACTCCATACAGATTGCCATCAAAGGAATGTCAAATCGAATCTCCTTGGTGCCTGCAGCAGTGAGATTGATCGGAGCCGAAAAAAGGGCCTGGGCACACTAGCTCTCTAGGTGCAGCAGGTAGGTACAAAGACCATCTTCCGTACGGTCGGGTGTTTCACGGTCCAAGGGCCCCATCGAATGATACGTTGACCAAGTAGCGTTGAGTTAGTGGTTCTAGTGACCTTAAGTTGGTTAAGTGCGAAGTGTAGAGTAGAATCAAGTTAGTCGGCCTGTGTTAAGGCGGTGTTGGAGTCGTCGTCTGCACCGCTGGTGTATTATATACCACGATTACATAGATTACATATATTACCAACTCATATCCGGTACCAATACACCCCTAATACTGGCTCCCTGTATGCTTGATTCTCGCAACTTCGCCCTGGGCGTCTCTCTCCCTTAACCACTCCCCTTCTCCCTCCTCTTCGACCGGAACCCACTGTTCAGTGAGGCTCGTACTCCTTCGAGTACCCCGGGTGCTCTCTATTCTCTCTATACTCCCCCTTTCCCCTTTTGCTCCTTTCTCACCGTTCGTGTTCACCCCCGTTCGGCTTCACCCCCCGATCGCAGCTCTGCCTGAGACGTTTCGGCTAGACCTTCACCCTCGCCTGTGACTCCCCGACAGCATTTGAGCTCTTCAATTCCTATTCAGCACGCTCAATTCGTTTCGAATCGCCTTGCTAGCTCTCACCGCAGCCAAACCCGCCCGTCATCTCGTCACACCTCCCGCGTTACCCCCGATCAACTCTCCGATTCCCTCCCGGTACCGGTACATCGAGATTGTGCATTCATTGCCGCCTTGAGGGATTACTTGGGTTAAACATCAGGTGTCCCTGTGGTGTAGGTTGGCCTCTTTTACCCTTTCTGGTGTACCGTACCGTCGACTTTGTGCTGACTTTGCCCGACTCAGCAGTATCTTATCACGTGCCCTGCGTCCCTGAAGCCATTGCCCCGTGATCGAAACTTCTGTTCCTGGCTTCGCCACACCCTGTCGCCATGGCTTCGTCTTCGTCAAACGTGGTGGGTGTCCACTATCGAGTGGGTAAGAAGATCGGTGAAGGATCCTTTGGTGTTATTTTCGAAGGCACCAACCTTCTCAACAACCAACAAGTGGCGATCAAATTCGTACGTCCTGCCCTATTCCTTCGGAAACCTCCTCCGTACTAACAACTGCAGGAACCCCGGAAGAGCGATGCTCCCCAACTTCGTGATGAGTACCGGACATACAAGATCCTGGTTGGATGTCGTGAGTACCCAAAACATGTGAAATTGTGTCTGCTTGTTTTGCTGACTTTTGCCCCTTAGCTGGTATTCCCAATGTCTATTACTTTGGACAGGAGGGCCTGCACAATATCCTGGTCATCGACCTTCTCGGACCCAGTCTGGAAGACCTCTTCGACCACTGCAACCGCCGGTTCTCCACCAAGACCGTGGTGATGGTGGCTAAGCAGATGGTGAGTTTATCTCAGCCAGCTCCCGTGTTCTATGGCTAATCAATCCAACAGCTGTCGCGCGTCCAAACAATCCACGAGAAGAACCTCATCTATCGTGATATTAAACCCGACAACTTTCTTATCGGTCGTCCCGGCACCAAGGCAGCCAACGTCATCCATGTTGTTGATTTCGGCATGGCCAAGCAATACCGCGATCCCAAGACGAAGCAGCACATTCCTTACCGCGAACGCAAATCCCTGTCCGGCACTGCCCGTTATATGAGCATCAACACACATCTTGGTCGCGAGCAATCACGAAGAGACGATCTGGAGGCCCTAGGTCACGTCTTCATGTACTTCCTGCGCGGAGGTCTCCCATGGCAGGGACTGAAGGCCGCGACCAACAAGCAAAAATACGAGAAGATCGGTGAGAAGAAGCAGACCACTGCGATCAAGGATCTCTGCGATGGATACCCAGGTACGTTATACCTCCCACTGCCGTTATACGGTCTCCAATCTCTCCCGCCATGAATACACTTCCCTAACCAGAATGTCACAGAAGAATTCAACAAATATCTCAGTTATGTGCGCAACCTCGGTTTCGAGGATACCCCTGACTACGATTACCTGCGTGATCTCTTGACGCAAGCCCTCAAGAATGCCGGTGAGGTCGAAGATGGAGAGTACGATTGGATGAAGCTCAACAACGGCCGTGGCTGGGACTATAAGTCGTATACCTCTCAAGCTCATCTCCACAACCACCACCAGAGTTCATCCGGACGCGATGCGGCCCACGGACAGCAGCTTCGCAGCAGCCAGAGGCCCGGTGTGACGGCAGACCGTTTAAACGCCGCGCAGCCCCCGCCCCCCTCTCCAGCCAAAGCCGGAGCTGGGAAGACGCGCGAGCGCCCAAGCGGCTCCGCCGGGATACCACCGAAGCGCCAGAGCGGGGGCCTGGAAGCAAACACTCCACCTACGTCCACCCAGGCACAGTTCCAGAACTCCAACGCACACCTTCCCGGTCGGATCGGGAGCCCCAGTAACCCTGGGCTCGGCAGCCAGCAATTGGGTGGTGCCGGCAACAATGATTCACAGCCTACTTTCGTCCAGAAGGTCATGAAGGCCCTGTGCTGCGGTAGGTGATATGACCGTGAATTCTCTCCAGCTTACGCTGCAGTCCGCTCATCTCGAGATCCAGGTTGAACTCGAATTAATATGACGCGGCGGCACGTTCTGGATTGAACACAGCCTGGTTTCCTTTGCTATGTCTGCCCGCAACGATCGAATCACGGCCGAAGAACAGACAAAAAAAGTCGGCATGGGATTGCCTTTTGTTACTTTCCATCTGGGTCATGTTTTTCTTTTCTTCATCGGGGGCATTCGATTGTCGTTGTGCATCTCGCCAGTGCCTTCAAATGCCTCCATCTGGCCCTCTCATCATCATTTCATCATCCCTTCTCTTTCCCTCTTTCCCATTCGACACTTCCGCCTACATTCGACACTGGGTAGAATGACCTTCCTCTCATTGATGTTACGTCTCCATCACTCTTTCATGGTGCCACGGCTTGGAACGGCGAACTTGAGAGATTTTGTCCTGTGTTTTCGATATTTCTTTTTCGTCACTATACTCGGCATGTCCCGTTTAATACCAAAATCTCGTCCTTTCTCAGCGCAAGTGGATCTTGAAGCTTACTGTTTCATTGGCCGCCTTGCATTTTTGTCTTCAAATTCTGCTGTTTGGAAGAGTTGATCCCGATGGTGCTCTTCCCATTGGGTATCGTCGGATCGTGCTGGTGAACGTCATTTGCTACACAATAGATGGGACTGTGCCCGCGGGTGCAATGCGCGAAAATCTTCAACCGGACTTTGAACTCTTCTATACTGCCTTGGGCGCAGTCGTCTTTTTCGCGCGCCTCCGCTGGTTGGGTGCTTTAATATCTTGATTCTTCGCGCCCTCCGAAACTCTCCCGTTCGGCCATCTCTCACGACTTCCTCATATGCGTTACTTCAGCCTTGTTTTGCACCGAGCTCAAAGAGTCCCTTTCAACAACTATATGGTCATGACCGATTGCCAGAGCCGGAGCAACGCATATTGCATATATTCTCCTGGTTCTTCGATTCTCCTCCACCTCCACCTCCACCTCTTGTCCGTGTCTTTGGTTGTTTTATCCCTTTTCGAATCTATTGCCCGTGTCTATAATCGTCCATTGTTTTGTCCTTGCTCCGTTTCAGAAGCGAGTTTTTTGTGTTTCCGGTAGTGTTTGGCATAAGATAGCATTGTTTTGTTTTTGTTCTTGTTCTTGTTCCTCTTTGTCCAAGTTCCTGTTCCAGTCATGTGTGCTTTTCCGTATAGCGTACATACTGCCTCTCGGAGTGGCGTGATAATACATTTGTGTGTCTATCCAGTTCCTCTCGTAGATTTCTCGTAGTAACACATACCTGCAAGAGTGACCTGACTTGGCTCTCTTACCTCATATCCTACCCTACCAGCCCTGGGTCTGGACCCTCGCCTTTAATCAATACCATACTAGCCAGTTTCATGATATCTCCGCATTCAACCTTTGTGCTCGAAGATCATGATATCACAGAATCCTACTACTATGTAACCAGCACAACTCGGATCACCCTACCATGCCATATCTGCAGAATGACACATCCACACGTAGTTGTATACACCAACCACCCAGTACAGTACGTAGTATGTAAATGACTAACTAACGCACCACACATTCCGCGTGGCAACTTCTTCACACTCACCATCTCCACCTTCAAAGTTTGATATCATCGTCACGCCTGCAGGTACCTACTATATCAAGCCAGCCACCGAAGGGTAAACGGTCCGCATTGCCCAATAACCACCCGACACCACACACACAACCCAAATCCCAGACCCCCTCCCTTCCCTTCCCCTCTCCAGCCCAGCTCTGGAGGCGGACACAAGACACACGACCAGGCTAATATTTTTCAAAATGCTCTTTCTAGCGCCCCTTCCCCGCGATACATGACATGAATACGACCCGGTAAATCCGGCATCATCGCCCTTATTGGTAGATCTAAACTTAACTAAACTAGTCTCGTCCCGTCTCCCCTCCTTTGCCGGTTTTGTCAAGTGCTCCCAAGACCTGGAGGTCTGTTTTGTTTGTGGTTGGTTACTCGTCCAGAGATAGTACAGGGCTTACTGTATCCCCCACTTTCTCTCCTTGCTTGACGTAAAGTCTTCGATACTATTCCTCAAGTATGCACGATGCATGCACTTTGTCGTAGGGGCGTCCGATGAGCCCCAGTCAGCATCCAGACTGCGATACGTAGCTAGCTAACTAGCTACCTACAGGCCCACCACTTGATTGGTGCTTCCACCCACTCTTCGAAACGCCCATCCATCATTCCCGTTATACTCACACACTTCACCCCATGTACACAGTGTACGCCATCTTAAATGCGCATCAGAAATTCTAGAGCCAGACTAAAGGAAAGACAGAAGCGCAAGGCTAGGCTAGGCGATGTAATGTAATGCAGCGACCAACTGACTGCCTGCATTCAAGTTCCCTCTAGTAGTTCATTTACTGTAAGTAGCTACTGTCGGTACCGACCTGCAAGCACGCACGCACCAGGTGATAAAGTTTACACCTAAACCACTCACGACTCGTGATGCACGGGGTTTCGCTGGCGTAAACGGCTAAACTGGACTCATGCACAGATGGCGATGAGGATGAGACGAGTGTGCATCGCAGTTTAGTGCAGGCGGGCACCGCACCCTCGAATAGAACAGAATTGGAACACCCCCGCTTTTTGGGACCCGCATCACAGCGCATGGCATGGCATGGCGCGAGGTCTTGGCGGCTTGTTGGCGTTTCGTGGCGGTATTGCCTGGGCGATTGGGCGATTGGGAGAGGGGGGGCGAAGGTCTGTGGGTGTGTGGTGTGTCAGTGGGCTGATGTGTTTATGATCGGCGTGGCTGTGTTTTTTGGGTGGTGGTGTCGGTGTTGCCCAAGTGGTTCTTTTGTCTTGGTGGTGTGGCGTGTGTGAACTTTCTTTGTTGGAGGGACTTGTGTATTTCTTGTGTTGTACAAGTATGGAAATCAAGTAAACATGGGAATTTCTTTATTTGGGATCCGATGGGAATGGCTTCTTTTCGGGCGCTGCTGCCTTTTCCTCTCTGAATTACCCGTATACCTCTTTAGTGCTAGTGTGTTTGTTTCTCCGAAGTTTCGTGTGGTTTTGATGGGGCCGTTCGATATCTTTCACAGGGGTGTGCTGGCGAGTTTACGGACCGAGGTGGTGTCAGGTTGAATGTCCACTTTGGACCGATATGAGCGGGGCGGGGATGGTAGGGCTGATAGGCCTTCTGCTTGGTCTTTTCTTGGCTGCTTGGATGTCTTTACCTTTGGGGGGTCAAGGTGTGGTATTTTAAAATTATGTATTCAAGCAGACTCAGTAATAGTACTACTAACTTGCAGCCTTTCTGCGTCGGAAATTTGAATCGAGTGTGTTAAAATCGTTAACGGGTCGGTTCAGAGATCCACGATATATAGTGATGACACACGCCCTTGGCAATTCTTTTCCAACGAAGTATCCCTTTCGCTAGAGTACTATTGAAGGTTTGTATTCAACATCTTTAAATGTAGTGATAGCTACTCGAACTTGAATATGTACGGAAGTAGTCGACTGGTAAGAGCTACCGGTTACAAATGAGAACATCAACCCGATGCCCGGGCAATGGAGACCCAGAGGGAATCCGTGGAAGCTGCAGGCAGATCTCAAGCCTTCCCGAGATCAAGAGAGATATTGATCAGGCCTCAATAAATGAGACGAAGCTGTCGGAGATATGCATTCCGATCCAGAAGAGGAAAAGAAATGTGTAGAAAGATCCGACCAAAACTCAAGAACCAGACAGATCATTTCACCAAGAAGCCACAACTCCAGCAGTGTAACCGCCCTGCAGAAATGAATGAACGAACGGGCCGGCAGACCGGAAAATGCCAGCATAGACTGTCTGAACAGCTGACTCTTGGCTCTGCAGTCTCGTTTCAAACCCATGCATTTAAGCCTTAAGGGGTCGCACAAGATACGTCGTGCAGCGAGTGTCTACATATACCACGTACATTCGAGAAAACAGTAGAATGCCATCGAAAGTAATTCCGAAAACTAAATCTCCGTTCAAGAAAAAAGCAGCACGTAATTGCGCAACCCTATAGCGCTAATTTCCCGATACCATGTAAGAAGCAACTACTATTACGAGTACTAGATCTGACCAACAATCCCAATCTTGGAAGCTGTTTCCACTAACTGGGGCCCTCCTCGTCTAGTAGTAGCTATCTAGTATGCTGTATGTAGTAGTATCCATATAGATATGACGTGTAGCCACGGGGATCGATGCTGCGTTGGTTGCACGGAGCTAGAATACATATTGCATATCACACTAGTACTATTACGCAAGCGAGCAGGGCCAAAGCCCTGCAACCCGGCCAAATTTGATATCCCGACCGACTCAGACTTCGCATTCTGCTCGTAGCGGCAGGTCTCAAAATTCAGACCTGGGAATGTACAATGACACATGGGTTGTGGCATTGGTATGTGTGGGTGGTGGATCGGCACAGGCGTTGCTAGTGATCGGCAGTGGCGATATCAACTTCAAAGTTAGTTGTACTTGGGAGAAAATAGAAACTATCTCGTAGAGGAGTTGGGCATGGCGAATTTGAGCAATTTATCAAGCAAAGGTTTGAAGATAGGCACAGGAATGTACACAGGGCTAAAGTGAATGGCTGCAAGGCCAATGTCAGTGGTACCTTCTTGCTCTGGCTGTCACTCCACTTCAAGAAGGGCATGCGGAGCCAACTCTCATCGGCACTTTCAGATAGAATGGTTATATTTGATTGTTTTTCTTGTCGCTAAGCTAAACAGGAAGAGACGGAGACTGAGATTCAAGGACCGAGTCGGAGTTTTTTTGTATCTGTAGAAGGGAAGAGCTTGACATTACAATGCAGCACGATATGCAGTTCATGGCATAGCTACACTACACTACAGTTCTCATATTTATGTTAAAAGACACAAAAATGAGTTAAACAGGCGATCGTACTATGACGTCTGGTCCAAGAAGACAATATTGTAGAAATTGTGATATCATGTTTGGATGCTGGGTCGATCTCTCTGGATGCCGAGTCCTTCATTCAGCCTGGGAGAGATGGCTGTACCGCACATTTTTACACTTTCTTTTGCGCGAACCAATATCTAACAAGGGAATCTCTGATGGAATCGGCAATATGGCATCTATTGAAAGGACCTACGGGGGCTCTGTATATCGGCTACAAGTTAGTTGCTAGTACTCTGGCCCGAACGACCAACCATCACCGAAATCGATGCATTCTCCGAGAGAAATGTACCAGACAGGCTTCAAGTTCCGAGGGGAACTTCCGAGTCTCCCGGGTATTCTTGTATATAAATTACAAAGGTATAGATTTTCAAGTTCACGGTTCCATCCATTGAAAGATATACATGCTGTCAATGGCTCGAAAGAATATTTAATACATTCCGAAGTTGTCTGAACCAAATAACTACTAGTACTATATCGAGACCGAAGTATATCTCTACTTAACGCCCTCCGATTTGACCATAATTACTCATTGTCTAAGGCGTCCACTCGAACCCGACGGGATGGAAAGCTATCACTTGATCACAACCCGTCCCAAACATTCCAGATAGAGTATTATTACTTCAAAACTTTCTCACGAACGGTCATTCACTCAATCAATGATCCCCACAGCAAAGTTTAGATAATTACAAATCCAGACCCCTCATAACAGCATTCCTTGCCGGCTTGCCGGCTATATGTAGAGGTCAAACCAATCACAACAGACGGTGGCTTGGAAACTCAGCCATCCACCATGTGACAAGACAATCGCGGGGGGCTGCGCAGGCAAAAGGAAGAAAGGAAAAGGTAGCCCTATGTAAGGTAACCAACCAAACACATTCAATTGCGCCCTGCTTCCAAGCGCATTCCAATTCCCTTCCCTTCCCATCCCATCTCACAACGCTAGTTTATCTGCCTATCCACCTAGGCATCCAACCCACCCATTGACAGCTGTGGTTGCTCCAAACTTTGAATATATCGCAATTCTTCTCTCTTTGGAATTTCACGTTCTAGCTTGTTCGATTCATCCGATTATCCCGATTATGGCTGCCTTGAGTGCCATCACATCCGACGAGCCCGCCCGGCCATGGCATGCGGCTTACCCCACTCCATCGTCCCAGGCAGCTGCCTTACCCCGCCAAGAACTTCTCCAGTGGCTCGAAGGTGCGAAGGTGAATGGGAAGGACTTTGTTTTGGTAGATTTGCGTCGTGATGATTACAAGGTTTGCTGATCGAATCATCAAATTGAGAATACTGTAGTGTTAATGTGTACGTGTGTAGGGTGGTACAATTCGCGGGTCATTGAATCTCCCAGCTCAAAGTCTTTATCCGACTTTATCGGCTTTTTACGCTTTGATTTCGAGTAGTGGTGTGAAGAAAGTTGTTTTCTACTGTGGTTAGTTCTGTTCCGACTCTAGTTCCCCAAGACCTTACCTGTTAATAGGTGCTGATTTATGTACTTCGGTAGGCTCCTGTGGAGGTCGGGGTACGAGGTCTGCGGGTTGGTTTGCCGATTACTTGCAGGAAGTTGGCGACACGTCTATTCAGAGTATGATACTCGAGGGGGGAATTAAGGGCTGGGCTGCGGCTGGGCCGGAGTATACTAAACTGATGGATGAGTTTGATGCAAGTGTATGGAAGAAGTAATTGCTCAGATGGCCAAATCGATTGCAGTGTACATACATAGAGACAGATACAGCAGCGGAAATTAGTATTGTGATTAGGTAGTACTAGTAGCAAGTATAGTACCTCGTAGTTAGTACTATGTAGTATCACTCCTACAGATTATTCAAGACATACATATGACATTGTCTACATCCATGTAAGTGCAAACAATCAACATCCCAATTATCAAGTCCGTTGCATACTAAAGAGGAGTATCTGCAGTACCAATTAGCGCCTCCACAAACGCCAAACTAAAAATAAAGCCTCCATCCAAATATGTACTTATGTACATAGGAGGTATGCCATGCAGTAGGTAGAGATCCTCATACGAGCGACGATCAAAACAATGCCTAGACGACCCTCTCAACATGAAACCTACCAGCGCTTAGAATATTGGGGGCCAAGCCCACACAGAGCGCGTATTCACCCACTCAATCCTGAGCATCCAGCCATGTATCCCTACCATCCCGGCAAGACGATCGGAGTCCGCCGTTGCAACGCAAGCACTGACCAATGGATGTCCACAATGCCACCAGCAGAAGACAATGCAATGCTCCAGATTATGGAGTATGGAGGACGGAGGACATTACGAGTACGTACTCCGTCAAAGTCAAGCCCACACGGTACCCGTTTCGGCGAGCTCGGCTCCAGCTCCACGCTCAAAGGTCCTTGACGTAAGAAGTCGAGATCCAAAGCGACCTTGGCCATGACCATTACCTTGAAATTGACCTAGAACGTGAAATTGCAAAAAACTAACCTGACTAGCGCGCAGATCATCCAGCCATACCCATGGTTACATACACTTTTTCACACCCCCTACAGTGACTACTCGTACAATCCCCCCC
>JAVMSB010000393.1:0-24615 GCA_031761475.1 Penicillium pancosmium | reverse complement strand
GGGTTCTTTTTCCTTTGCCCTTTGGTAAAATGGAATTGCCTCAGTATATATTAGCACTGTAGTTGATTTTAACGAGTAAATTGACTTAAGGAAAATTTCCAAACTCCTAAAAAAACAAACAGCCCAATGTATACTTCGTATAGGAAACGGACTTCGGATCATCCAACTCCGATTATCACGGCGATCCCGAACCGACCTTTCCGATGCTCATTGCAGCCAAGAGGACTGAATGCCAGTGCATGTACGATATGTCTATATTTAAGAAACATAGTTCTGACAATCAGTATTTCATACCTAGGTATTGTAATTAAGTTCATTCATAACTGCACTGTACAATTAACAAGTGACTTGTAGCTAGCATAATGTTATGCTAAGATTGTGGTCACCTGATTTCCAAGGCACCTGGGGAATGAAAATCACGTGCCTGATCGATGACGCCTGCAAACTCCAACGGCCTCCGTTCGAATCCCTCCGACTTTTTTTTCATCCTCATTTTCCTGTCTTTTGCTCCTTCCAACCTCCCCTTTCCTCTCCGCCAGCCGAATTCCCTTTAACTATTCACATGGTCATGCCTTCCAAAGGTTAAATCATGGCCCCAAGTCTACAGGAGTTGATTGATTTCCTCCTTGGCGAGGTCGCGCTATGCGGCAACCAGGGTGCGTATCATTTAGCTTGATCACCCAGACCCACTTGACTCAGCCTCTTGTATACTTCGTGCATACATTTGAATACTTCACTGATCAACCCTTGATCAAATATTCCAAAAGTACTGACCACCTCCCAGGGGCAACAATTTCATCTGTGCTCCAAGCAATTGAAGCTTTCTACATGAATGCTTCCCAGGATGCAACCCAACTGCGCCAGACCGTTGACCGTCGTTTCAAGGCAAAGGTTTGGACCTGGCTTACGCAACATCCCGAGGTATCGATAGGCCAGGAAAACGAGTGGCAAGGCCTCTCTCTGGATGAGGCCGAAAAGCTTGACCGTGAGGACCAAGAGCCAAGGGACTCGAACGTACAGGAGATAGAGACCGAGACATCATCCACGGTTGCGCAAATTCGAATATTCGTTCCTCGGGAACGAACCTGGCATGCGGTCGCCGGTCATGGCCCTGACGAGACTAAACTTCCTCATTCGGAATTTGTCTTGCTTTCAATCATCGCCGCCCACCGATCAGCAGGCATTGATCAAGTCAGACTGGTGAAACTGAGTGGCCAAGATAAACGCTCCGTTCCAAAGCGAACAGATGCTCTCCAGAGAAAGGGATACATCGAAAAGCGTGCCGTTCAAATCAAATCAGCGCGGACTAGTCTATGCACCCACAAGCGATTCCTCAGAAATGTGTCCGACAATCAAGGCCACCAGAAATCCCAAATTGCCACCCAGGACAAAAATATTATTGATTTCGAGGCTTTCACCACTCAGCTTTTCGAAATCCTCAGGAAAGAGCATATTATTTCACGTAATGACCTGAAGAGGCTTCTAGGTTTCCAAGACCGCTGGCGCTGGAAAATCCTATCTCGAGCCATTCGCAAATTCGAAAGAATGGGGGTCGTTGAGCGCGTCAGAGCCGAGTCACAGTACGAAAAGCTACACCCTTGTGTTATACTCAGGCGTGAACCCACCGCAAAGGACTTTTCCAGTTTTCATGAATTCAATGGGGATGCCTTGAATGCTGATGTCGATGACCAAGCCGAAGATGATGAGGATATGGAGATCGATACTGTGCAGCAAACATCTGGTGCCGACGACGGAGATGTGGATATGGACACGGAAAAGCACGTCGTGAAGTCTGGGCCAGTCATGCCCATATGGACGCCGGATCGCCATGTCACGAACCAAATATTTGACATCATTGATCGATCCGGCCCGCGGGGACTCACCAATTTGGTCAGTCTGGACAAGAGTGACCTTGGCGAATGCCGCACTAACACAAGCTTTAGGAAATCAACAAACTCTGCTTTGGAACCTTCTACCGCAGACCTTCGGAAAGCTTACTACACCGTCTAACTGATTGTTGGCAGCTCTCACAGCCTCTCCACCTGCGGCACCTTGCCCTTCTCAGGGACCAGGATATTCAAAAAACCATTATCTTTTACAGGAACTTCTCCATGAAGAACTTTGCCGAACGTGTCAAGACTGGCATAACATCCTGGGAGGCCGTAGAATTTTCCACTGGCAGTAAGAAAAAGAACGCCCCGAAGATCCCAGGACCCGAAGCAACAGCCCAGCTCGATCAATATGGATTTCCTCTGACCGGGCCACCGGCGGGATTGCTTAAAGGTGGCAGAGGAACGTTGTATCAGGGGTTGCTTGCTGCCAATCCCAAAGATTACAAACTGACCAACCACGATCCTGCGGTTATGCTTCTTCCAAATGGCGAATTCAGTATGTTGTCCTTTCTTGATTACCCTTGATATAGGGCTGAACTTGACTACTGACAAGGATACGCAGCTATCAGGGCCGGGCACATTAAAACCCAGGCTGGGACAACAGGAACTCCAGGTACAATGAAGCCGCATGGTATTCTGAAAGGCCCTTTCAAGAAGCGCGAATCAGACAACCCCGACGAGGAAGTAAATAGTATCAACCTGGAAGAAACCCCAACACAGTCCATGCAACGGCCGAAGGTTTCCAAAACCAAGCTTAACAGACTGACGGGCCTTTCCAGAAAAGAGAGGTTTGAGGCATTGGGCATGGATAAAACCTGGACCGAATACAATGCTTTGTTAATGGATAAGCCTTCGCCTGGTGTTTACATTACGCCGGAGGGCAAAAGAAGGCCGGCAGGCAAAAAGCAAGGCAGGCCAAGAAAGAGTCGCATCGCTGTCTTCAAATCCCCCAACCTTTCCAACATGCCGTGGTTCGTCAAGGAGAAAAGTGATTCAGATGGTGATCAGCTCGTCGATGAGGGTCAACAGAGTTCGAACTCCCACCCGCGGACTTCTATCAAACGACCCCCACCTGGCTTCAACGAAGCCGACTCTCCTAGTCCATCAAAAAAGCCGAGGAGGGAACCTAGGATGCAGTCTGAGTCCGAGGAGCACGGAGATATTGCTGGATCAGCAGTGTCATCGGGGACCGAAGCCGCAATCGCTGTATCAGAAATACCACCTACTGATGTGGATGACAATTCTACACAAGCTGATGTCACGGCCAAGCATCCGCGCAGTGCTGAGGACACTCAAACGTCTCCAAACAAGCGACAGAGGATTGCATCACCTGATCGGGCCGAGTCTGAAATTGCTGCTCACTCGGTTGTACCTGAAAGTCCCATCGCTCTGGAAGAGGGGACGATGGAGCCTCCTGCCACACCGATGGGCGCAGATAATCCCAATTCAGAGGAACGGAAAGGAAAGAAAGCGCAACCCAAAAGGGCAGAGAAAGGCGGAGGCTCTATCAATCTGCTCCGAAGGAAGATCGTTATGGATATTGTCGAGAAGGCCGGGGGTGCATATCCTTCCGGACATGAGATTTGGTATCCATTCGTGACCGAGTGGATGAGGTTGAAATTCAAAGAGAAGCCAGATCTGCGAACGGTGAAGATGGCAATCAAACATCTGGTTGATGCTGGCAAGCTTCGGCAACTCACTTTCAGCGGCAAGGATCTATCCGATGTGATGGTTACAAAGACTATGGTCACGAAACCTGGAATTCCACCCCATGATCCTTTGGTGAAGGAGATGCAAAAGAAAGTGCTAGCCACGGATCGAGCCTTTCCGAAGGTATCCTACTCTCCAAATATCATCCTGGACCCCAGTGTTTCAAAGCACAGCTCGCGCGCCACTGGACAGAAGCAGGAGTTGCGAGTTGAAGAAGGAACCATAGTTAGGTTACAAACGAAACCGGCGTTTGTTGTCAACTCGGAAAAGAGGAGGGACCGACGAGTTGAAATGGCTTTATACAAACGAGTGGTTGGTCAAGCTGATCCTGATTCCGAGGATGACAATCTTGATATTCCTGGTTTCGCTCGACTCATGCAGATCAAACGGCCACCGGCAGTGGAAGAATTCGCGCCAGGATCTCATACCAAGCAAACGATCATTTTCAGACCTAAGAAGACAAACTTGAGCCAGAGACAGAGGGGAGAGCGGAGCACTTTGTCAAAGAGGACTGTGAGAAAGATCTCCGGTCCTGGCGGATTTAGTTTGATCATGAACCCGCAACAAACGTTCCACCCCAGCAGTGGCACTTTTGCTACTCAAGGTATCGCGGGCCGAATGCGAAGGATACTTCCAAGGAGGCTTGCCACCATCCCGGACCCTGTTCGTAAGCTTTCTCAACTTGCCACTGCGAACCCGGATCACCAGGACTTCCACCGCACGAGTGATAAGATTGCCAGGTGGGAGATCGGCCATGAGGATCTACTCGATGCCGCCCTTCCTGATGAAACATATATCTCGCAGACTGTTAGGAACAGTTTCTATGGGGCTCCCATCGACGGTCGGATTCGCTTCGATGTCGATGAACCTGAACCAGCACCCCTGCCGCTGCCGACACCAATGAAGACTAGAAGGCGCGGCAGAAAGAAGCAGAATGATCACCGGGAAAGACGATTAGAAAAGGTCGATACGTCCACTCCGGCTCGCGCAAGATTTCAGCCAACACTGCCAGCTACACCTCGACCTGCCAAACGACGTACCTTCCAACCAATCCCCGAAGCTCTGCTTCGAAAAATTATGCTCGCTATCGTTGCCGTGCGTGTTTTGACAGGTGGGACGGAAGCACGACATGTTGACTGGGATCTGGTGGCAGCTTGTTTCCCTGGACATGATGGACCGTCCTTGATCGAGAGGGCGCGGAATGTGCTGAACCGAAATCGTTTGCAGATTATGAAGATGCAAAATGATTTCCAAGATAGATTCTTGGAGGCATATGCCAATGACCAGGTTCCCGCAATCGATTATACAGATTTGGATAGCTACGCCTGGCCAGCTTTGATCGAATGGGCAAACTTCCAGCTGGAAGTTTCAACATCCGAGCGAGCACCCTCTCTTCCCGCAACCCGTGAACAATTCGATGGCATTTTCGCACTCCGCGAAGAGCCCGTTCCTAACGCCGATGAGATTTTCACAACCACGGTGGGAATGACTCTCAATTACAGACGTGGAGTAATGGCCCAAACTCCATTTGCCGTGATGCTAGATGGCGACGAAAAGGCCAAGCAGGAAAGCCACCGACAACAAGAGTTGAAACGGGAAGAGGTTACCAAGTCATTTGTTCGAGCCAATATTGTCACTCCAGAAGATACCTACGACCCAGCCAAGTCCAACACAATCCTCGAGCGATTCGGCGAGAAACGAATCCAGTCAGCGGTGGAGTCCTTGGTGAAAAATCGCGTTATCGGTCAGAATAATCGTGGCCGTGTGGCACCGGGTCGCAATTACGACATCACCGACCATCTCCTCCAACAACTGAACCGCAGACGTCTGATCGAATGTGGTATTCTCAAACAAGCGGCAACATTCAAGACATCGACGCTTGATCCGAAGATGCGAGACGAGGGAACCGCCGAGGTTCAATACAACGCGGAGGACGGCCATATCCTGGCTACGATCAATCTCTTCGCCAACGGTCATGTCAAAATATTCCCCCGTGGAGCCCCGCGCGATAAATTCGGCCTTGTAGATGATGGATATCTCACACGGCAAATGGACAAAACGAAACTTCGCTTTGCGGTTGATGTCAAGCCAACTGATTCCTATATCTACGGCAATCCTATTCAGGAGCGTGTTATTAGCACCATGCCCCCAGCATTGTCTCCGCCCGAGCCCGGTGTCCCGCAGAAGATTCCTCTTTGGATGGATCTCAATGGACATCTCGTGGAGCCGCTATGGGAGATGGGGCTTGCTTCTGTACTGGGATGCTTGGTGCTGCGGGAAGGTCTCTCGGCGAAGGGTATCAGTAGTATGATCAAGCCGGCGATGGCGCCCTGGGAGATTGAGGCGATGCTTGGTTGGCTGACAGATATCGGTGTTGTACATGGAATGGAAATTGGATTGGAGAAGAGATGGAAAGTACAGGAGTGGTGGTGGATGGTACTTTCATGACGATGTTGCACGGTCATGCTATTTTATTATTTTCAGCTAGTACATTGCAAATGTCAATGAAAATTTCTAATATTCAATATCTATCCCCTGGTATTCGTATTTGAAAGGAAAAAACCCCCAAGTGAAAAGAAAAGGCTATACCAAACGCCGAGCGGGTATCTAGGGAACAAAATCAATGCATAGTCACTCCTCCGACCCGGCTCTATCTGTGAAAGTGCTTCACGGACGAGGCAACAGTACGAAATTTCCCCGTAACTGAAACAACTTTAAGCATATCATGACGTATCGGCTTCAATTCAGAAACATCCGAATGGCTTTCAAACCCATTCATCGTTATAGATCGTCAACGTCGATCGTTCGTCGAAGGACCAAAATCACCAACGCGACAACCACGCAAATGATAGCACGATCTAGCCATGGGCTATTGGCCGGAGAAGTAGGCGCAGGTACAATCCGAGGGCGAGTACCAAGCTGTGTAGATAGAGGTGGGGAGTTTGGGACCGCTGATCTCGTCGTCGGCGTCGACATCGATGTAGATCTCTGAACAGACTGTGATGCCGGGTCTGACACCGGGGGCCGAGGGGATATGACGGGATCCGTAGGTGTAGGAGTCTCTGGTTCAGGTGCAGACACAGGTACAGATTGAGGAATGGGAGGAGCTGAAGAGTCCTGGAGATCGTGACGCTCCTGCTGCGGCTCTGTCCTTTTTTCTTGCCCATCCTTCTCTTCATCCTGGCCCTCCCGCTGCCTATCCTCATCACCATCACCACCTTCAACACCCTCAACATCAACCTTAACACCGACCTCTCTACAAAGCTCCCAAAACTCCCTCATGCGCACCTCATTCGACCCCCCACACTCACGACAAACCCACCCCCGCGACAAACCCGCATACTCGCGTCGAAGTTCCTCACTCCCCTCCATCCCACCAACCTGCCCTTTACTCTCGCCACTGAAAATCTCGCTCCGGATAGCTAGAAGCGCAGTCCGGACCCCCCATGCCGGTTGCCAGGTTTCTTCATGGTGGCCTGAGATACTGAGGCATATTTCGCGGTTTACCTCGAAGCGCGCGGAGGGTGTCAGGAAGCGGAATGAAGGTGGTCGTAGCGGGTAGGCGGCTGGGAATGTGATTCGACCGTGATACAGGCCTTTTGCGTAGGGGGTTGGACTGGGTGGTCCGACTAGGGTGAAGTGCCAGTCGTGGAGGTTGGTGTCGTCGACTGGTGAGGCGGTGAAGTAGGGACTTGGGTTCTTGTGGAGGTCTGTTGATTCTTTGAGGAGGCGGCGGGTTGAGGGAGAGGCCATTTTGAATGTGTACGTTGGTTGGGGTGTATGTGTGTGTCCCCTTTTCTCTCTCTTTTTCTCGTTGGCTGCCCCGCGGTTGTTGTTTGGGGACTGTTGGAGGTTGGAGGAGAGTTGGAGGGAGGCGGCAGGTGGAGTCGAGATTAGATCCGGTCAAATGCGGAGTAATCAGATGGCATGGGATTGATGATGAGAGTGTTTATGCAGCGATCCAGTCTACCAGATGCATATTGCATGGGATACAGATAGCCACTAGGAGAAGGAAAGATGAAAGGAACAGACAAAGGATCAAAAAGAAACTTAATAAAAACGAGCAAGGTAAGCTCGAGATCCGAGATCCACAATGTACACGCATGCTAGTCATACATGGGGGAAAATGCCAACTTGGCCTTTAGGCCGACCGCTTAATCTGAACGCCGACCAATGATGCAAATACATATAGATGGAATTTTCTTGTTCAATCCCAATCACGCCATTCATCCGTTTCTCTATTGCGTGTTCGACGTCCTGTATTATCAGGATTCAGCAATCCATTCCCCTCGACTTCGTCTTCAAAGTCGCTGTCTCCAGGCCTAGGCCTTGGTGACGCAGGCGCTAGCGTTTGCATCGATACACTGGTCGGGGGACGTTCGGGAATATCCTGTCGCCCGCGATTGGGGGTCCAACTTGGCTGAGCGGTGCTGGCGCTGGCGCCGTTGCCGGCACCGCCGATCCAGCTGCGGCTATTGTCCGAGTTGCGCTGGTAGAGATCCCGATAATACTGCTGCTCTTCGGAGGCGGCCTGCTCGCGATCATTACGCAGCCGATCGCGGGACTCGAGGAAACGTTGGCTCGGCTCCCAGCGCCACCCATCGCCGGTCGTATTGCAGACTGGAACAAACCAGTAAAGTGTGCGCTCGCCGAAAAGGTGGAGGAGATTACGACGCCAGCCGAGATCGAATGCGTTGGGCATCTTTTCACTATCTTCATCATTCAAATATTGTTGGTATCGCTCGTGCTCGCGTTGTCGTTCATTCTCCGCGTATGACCGGGTCAGCGCTTGCTGGGCGGGTGTGAGGTTGTTGCTTGCGGATCCAAGAGTCGGACCCTGGCCTGGTCCATAGGGTGCCGGGGAGAGGCGCTCTTCGCCTTCTTCGGCTCGGGTTACGCCGGGAATAGCGTTTGCGTGGGCATCGATAATTTGGTTCCCGTATCCTTGTAGACGTTGCGTTAAGCTCTCTTCATCGTGACCAGCGCCGTGGCCGTTGGATCCTGGGTCGAAATGCTGTCGCTCGAGCGCTTTGCGTAGCGGTGAAACGTATCGTGTTTTCTCAAGACATTCAATAGTCGTCACGCCCCTGACAGCTAAACTGATATGCCATGCCGTAAATCCTGATAGGACAAGGCCGATAATGCCGCCCAGAATCGCCAATAGAACCACATTCACGGGGAGGTATGTGTCCATGTAGCGCGTATCGTTAAGAATTTCCGTCCAAACCCATATGGATGATGTAGCGAAGCAAACCCAGCAGAACAAGGATGTATAGATCAAGAATAAGAGGAATGCCTTGTAGTTATGTAGCCCGACGCAGGTAGCCAGCCAGGGGCAGTGGTGGTCCATCTTCAGGACGCAGCGTTTGCATGTTGAGCAGTGGTGTGCACGATCTGGTTTCGGGCACATGCATTTCTTGCAATATCGCGATCCGCCGGTCGAACTGACAGTGTACGAAGTGAACTCGGGGGTCTCGGCCACAGGCAAGGCGCTGTATTGGCCGCGACCATTTCCGCGACGGGTCGATTGTGGCGAACCGGGATCTGTGAAAACGGCGACGGTATATGATGCATTAAGCATGCAGTAAAAGAAGACACCGAGTATAGTACTAGGAAGACCTGCAAAGCCGAGCCATGTCGTTAGTTAATTGTACTTCCGCACGCAATCGCATTAGGCATCCAAGTAACGGCGAAGGGTTGTCCGTACCAAGCCAATCACTCCGTGACTCCTTGAAACCAATACTGGCCTCGACATAGACAGCCCAAGTTGTCAGGCCGTAGACGAAGAAGAGAGGAAAGCAGCTGGCCGCGGCGCAGCAGTAGCGTTCACAGCGGAGGGCCCAGGCGCGAGGGCGCCGCTTCGGCCATGTCGGCGAGGTCGGGGGTGATGAGGCCAAGGTGGCCATGACTGATGCTTGCTCACTCAAGCGAAGGGTGGGCGATGGGCATCGAGGGGTGTATATTGATCGGGGAGAGAGCTGAGGCGTTGCACCTGCACATCGGGGTCCGGCTTCAGCGGCGTCGTAAGCGGGCCTGACTCAGCCACCTCAGCCACGCCGAGCCTCGTGGGGTGGAGTATACGGAGATCAATCTTGGAAGAGCAAAAGTTCTCTATATGATGATAGAGAACCTTCGAAGATACCACTTATTAGTTATTTCACAGGCTAGATTTAGTCTAATGAATAGGCCAACGTTATTGCTGCTTGAATTAATCGATATAGCGCTGGGTATCTTTGTAAATTAGAGAAGCTATCTATTCCACCTAGTAACTGACACTTGAGCCCTAGGATATGATGATATGTTCAAAACAGTGCAGTCTGGCATGATGATAAGGACAGTGCACACGCACGCCTGATTTTATTTACAGATATTTCATGAAACGCATTGGCTTAATTCAACCAACATCAACGCCACGTATGAATGGGGCAAAGGAGTAAAAAGACAAAGAATGACCTCTCTAGGATGATGTCTTACTCGTGGTGGTTGTGGTAAGAGCCTGGTCACACCAACCATTGACGGGCTAATCGCAGATATTTGTTAGCAGGTGCAAAACATAAAACGGAGATAACTTCGACTTACCAAGCAACTCAACCGGTAGCACCAGGAGCAGTTGGATTTGGGGTATCTGTAGAAGTCGATGATCAACATGATGAATCCGATCAGGACGGCGACCAGAGCACCAGCTCGGATCAGCCACCAGGCCCACCAGAGGGGCTTTCGGCCCTTGAAGAAATTGAGAGGATTTTTCTTGGAAGTGTTCTCGTCGCTTGACGAAGAGACCATGCCTCCACGGCCCTTGAAAAAGTCCATGAATGACGTTGTTTTGCGGGTGTCTTCCGAAGGCTGGGCTGCACCACCGCTCATAGCAACATATGGTTGGCGCGCAAGGCCGATTCGTTCGCGTAGCGCATTGGGAGAGCGCATGATGCAAAGACCAATCGCCAGTCCCATGACAAATCCACCGATATGGGAAAAGTTATCCAAATCGGGGAGTAGGCCGAGCACAAAGGAAACAGCGATACCGAGAATCATGACAATCAGTTCCACCCACCGGGATTCACGATTCGGCCAGTCATAGAGAAGATCCAGTAGAAACAGAGCCATGATTCCGAACAGAGCACCCGAGCAGCCAACACTAGGCTCAGTCTGAGAAGCATAGTTTCCACCGAGCACATAGCCGAAAATACCACTGGCAAAATAGGCCAATGTGAAACGCCAAAATCCGATTAAGCGTTCCATATCCGTGCAGATGAACATTTGGGCGAAGAGATTGATTGCGATATGAATAAATCCACCGTGCAAGAAGATCGGAAGGATGAAGCGGAACCATTGGTTTGGTGATGGGTTTGTATCCAGGGTGACGCCTTTACCTGGGTTGGGGACGCCGCCAAAACCGCAAAGCTCAGAGAGAGTGCATATTTCGTCTTTCGTATCGGTTGTTGTAGAGTTCGGACAAAGGAATGTGACAGACTCGCCCAGGTCTTGAATGCCCGGGGTACTCTTCATGCATGGGGTGAATCGAGCGCCCATATAGATCTGCATGTAGGCGGAGGGACCTAAGAATGGATTGTTTGCGGGCTTGGTGATTGGTGAACCGGTCATTTGTGCTAGAAGTTGTAAAGCAAGGTTAGTCTAACTCTAAATCCAGGTTTCTTGATCGAACAGACGCAACTCACCAGTTTTCACCAATTCGATAATGAAGGTTATAATCATCGCCAATGTCAAAATCCATGTTGCCCAAGCGGGCTTCTTCTTGAAAAACCCGCGCTTCTGCTGACGGGGGTCATGACGGCCTCTGCTGAGGTTTTCCGCCGCGCCGGGGGAGGGGGGATAGGGGTTGTACTGGGTTTGTTGGTGTTGCCATTCTGGGTTGTTGCCGAATTGTGTTTGCGACTTGAGCGGGATGTTCTCTGAGTAGTGGTCGCCATCTGGTACTGCCCCAGCCGAATAGTATGGATTTCCATCAGAGGCAATCGAATGTTGGCTCTCGCGGTTGTGATAGGGGATGGATGGGTCATCATGATGGGACTGGTTGTAGCTAGAGTAGCCGAGGCCAGGAGCCGCGGCGGTCGCGCCAGCAGCTGGGGTGGTTCTCCCTGGCGCGCTCGCCCCCGGGGCAGCATGCTCGTAAGCCGGGGGACTTGGAATGTTCGAGTGGTAGTAGTCGTTGGAAGCCATGGTGGGCGAGCCGAGGCCGTGAACGTGAACAGGGGATGGTCGGACAGCCCGGGGGGTCGTTGAATCGTCAAATCGCCAAAAAGAAGGTTGGAAAGTGAAAGTGAAAGTGAAAGAATCAGGCCCTATGAGCGATCGAAAGGGCAAAAGGGCGAAAAATGATGGTTGGATGGAAGATGAGGAGAGTCGAGAAGCAAGAATATAGGAAGAAAGAAAGAGCCAGGCAGTCACATTTGGGGAAGTTATTTTTGGGGCGGATCATCAACGCAGCCGCGCGGCGAGTGCGTGTGTTTTGGCTGAGTCTGTTGATGCACAACCGCCCAGGTGCTTTGAATTTACTTGATCTTACTTGCATCCCTCATTACAATGAGTATTATAATTACAATCATCATCACTATTATTTTCTACTGTCATATTCTATACTTCTCTTTATTTCATGAAGAATCAGGGTTAATTGACGCTGTCTCACCGCCCGAAGTACTCACGACTCAGCCGCAGCGCCAAGCCACGGCGATCAACAGGACGCTAATATTCGCAGTGGAGATGCCCAACCGCCTGAGGCTGGATTTTACAGAGAATGTGTTGGTAAGTGTAATCCGGTTGTTCTCAGTTGACATGAACTATTAGAATGGGTAGCAATATGATACACAGGGCCATGTTCCCACCGCAACACCCAAACATCTCCTCTGGGTATCCAGGTATCCTGGTACCCCGAGACGTGGCAGGTTGGCTTGATTCATGTGCTCGTATTTGTGTCATCAACCGCAAGGGTCTCCGGTGTAGGTCATCAGGTGAATTCTATCGCTGAAACGAATGTAGTATCTTCTCCGAATACTCCCACAGCGCCAAGAAAACGAGAGTGAGAAAAATGTGGCACAATGCTGCTAGGACGCGAGCAAGAAGAAAGACAAAGGTAAGGAGGGCTTTTCCACGTAGAACAGCGACCGGGATTTGCAATTCGACTGTCTGTATGGTGCATGGTTGCTTCCTAGCCAATAGGGGAATTGCATTTCATCGAAGAAGTTCCGCCTCAGCATGAAGCTGCCATGGATCCCAGAGTATATACGTTGTCCAAATGGAGTCCTTCGAGAACGGCCGAGGGGAATGTTTTCACCGTGACCACGAAGGTAGGATGATGTCGGCGGCGGAGGTGGTCGAAATCGGAATTCCATGCATGTCTATCATCCTTAGCGTGGCGCTGGCTTCGTCACTGTGGCCTGTCACCAGCCATACCGCGCGGGTGAGCTTGTGGAAGAGCAGGATCGGGAAGTATAGCAATAGCGCCCACAGTAAGAGTGACAATACGACCAGCACAAAGGTATTAGCGACACACTTCTCAGTCGAGGTCATGACGTAGAGTCCAAAGGTGACTTCGTATCGATAGTACTCGAGGCGAACGCGATCAACCACACGTTGGAATGGGCTCCGACTTTTCTTGCACAACGTATTTGAGACATTGGTCATGGACGAAGAGTACCTGGTGAGAAGCTCATCCATGGCAGTCGGTCCATGTGAGATGTTCGTGGTCGAAGTATAGCATGTTTGTATCTCGGTTGTGGTTGTCATTGTAGCCACGGCGTCGATCTATTGCCGATCCTAAGACGAAAGGTGGAGAGGAGGCGAGGAGGTAGATGAGGGTACTCGGTATAGTATAGTTTGTTGTCTTTTTGTGCTTTTCCTGATGGTCTCTTTGGTATAGCGAGAGAAGAAAGGAAAAGGGACTGGGCAAGAAGTCCCCCGGTAGCGGTTTCCCCAAGTGAGGGCCAGGCGCAAATGAGATTGACCTCAGCCTTAAAGTCAACTGATCGGAAGCTGCGGATGTAGACGGATATATCAGGCTGCATTTGCGAGAGGAGGTGAGATGTATTAAGGCAAAATTAGTGAATGGAAGGGCTAGGGGAGAGGGTATATTCTGTGGATACAGGGAGAAGGGACTACAGTAGTATGTACTAAATGTGGTAATGCCATCATGGTAAAGCAAGCTTGAAATTGAAAGTCTGCACCAGGCCACGGGCCGAAAACCCCCAAAGAGGGAATCTGAAGAACGGATCGGAAAGGTCGGCTGGGTTGAGGAGTCGGAAACTACTAGTTCATATTCAGCCCTATCCCCAACTTGGCAATTCGATATTCGCATTAATAATGAGAACCAGTCCGGGCCAAGGGAGTCCTATATCAGAAACCGGTTCTGGGAGAAGACTGAAAATTGAGATACAACGGTGGTTACATTTAGTGATAATTTCTGCCCGTTCCTGTGCCTGTGCCTGTGCCTGTGCCTGTTCCAAACCCAAACAGTTTGGTGCGGGAAACAAACCGTGGTTCCTCGGATCAGTGCCGAGTATAGTGTGCATCATTCTATCGCTACGCTAGTAATTATAGAGGGTCTTTATCTATCTCGATGTATATATGCTTTTAATATACAGATATCTGTGGTTCGATAAATAGATCAACACTGCGTATACTGTAGATCATCCGAGTCTGATTGTATACTTTGTTTCAGCCACCATCGGGCTTGATGTGTAGGGTCGGCCCCGCTACCGCACCCGCACCCACCACTTGAATTTCCTCATTGCGAACACCCTTGCCATGGCGAGAACATCGCAGACTGCACGCGATTCGAACGAAGAGCCCTCTCGATGGCTCCAACAAGAATATCTCGACCACAAGGGTAACAAGGTCATTCTAGGGAAATGGGTTCGCTGGGGCAGGCAGTTCTATCAACCGGAGGAAATCGAGGGGTATCGACTCCAGATATACAGCACCCTCCCTATCCAGCCAGAGAACTTTCGCCAGCTATATGGTTATTTCTTCTCCGAATCCCGGCGGTTTCCATTTCTCGAAATTTACTCATACAACCCATCCGATGCTCTGTCCTGCGCGGAGCACCAGCGCGGCGAGGTCGCATATCGAAAGCGCCTTCATGCTGAGCAGCGGGGAGACGTAAATGACACAATTCTCCCCCCTTTGATCCCTACAATGCGACATGGCTGCGATGATCAGTTTATGTCCGGATTCTGTTTTCTTCTCATATCCAGGAGCTATCTTCAGGGCCCTTTTTGTGATAATGACTATGGCCCAGGCCCTTTATGGATTAGCTTCGATCGCAGCCTTCCATCTGCGCTAAAGAAGCTCCCAATGATCAAAAGGCTAAGCAGTTCACCAACTGAGCTTCGCACCTTTGCAGAGTGGGGAATTGCTGTCAATCCTGAAATGATTGATGTCACTGTGCGAACTACAGATGATCAATCTGGATTTGGTTATGATATAAATGATCTGATGAGGAAGACCATTTCTTTATATGTTGATGCGTCTAATTTTGAGTTCGATTATGGGCTCTATGAGCCGCTCCCACCACCGTCCCAAGACAATCTGACTCTGCAATATACCCGGGAGTTGTTAGAGCAACAGCAGACAGATGATATCCAAGCTGAAGAATCCAAAAAACTCATTCTATTATGGGGACCGGAGAACAAAAGCCTTACGGTAAAGAATACCACAGATGAGGAATGTGATCTTCAATATGTGATATACGTGCCATTTCTTGCAGATATTGAGCAAGAAACGACCACTTTCCTCGAAGCAACGGCCCGCAAATTCACCGCCAGTATTATCTTGCATCTCTCTATCTTCAAGACTACTGTATCCAAAACAGTTCGCTTCGAATTTAGGATCCCCGACTCTTCTTCTTTATCATATTTTCTTTCAGCACCACCGGACGGATTTGATATCGGCGCCTCCCATGAATTTGAGACAGCCCCAGGTCTGGAAATGCGTATACGAGCGCTGCCTATGGGTCAGCGTGACTTCTGTTTTCGCCCATTTCCTCATCACTATTTTACAGTGACACTTGATAAGCCTAGTTTTACCCAGGAGCCCAGTGTTGTGTTCTTCACTCTCGAGACGAATGGGGGCACTGATATTGAGATTAGTCGGAGCGCCGGCATCCATGAGGTTGTGAGACGACTTGCAATGCTTGCGGTGGAAGAGAACATCCAAGATGACGCAAGGACGCTCACACGAGAGGAACACAGGGAATTGCTGTCTTTATCACGAGAGGAGTATGAGCAGAAGATGGCCGAGTGTGGGTCAGTTTATCATAGGCTGCCAGTATCGCAGCCTTTCTACAATGAGTAGAAATACAGAAATAGGAACATCAATGATCGTTTCTGATAAAAAAGGCCGAATATTTACTGGAACCACCTTGATTGAGTTTCTTTGTGCAGCAATGTGGTTGACAATGGGGCTGTGCTGACCCAATACAGCAGTCGATAGCCGCCAGTAGTGCAATAACTATGTAATTTCTTATTCCTTATATCATTGGCCAGAAAAAACAGACCTACTTCTAGATAGGACTAGACCAGTCATCTTGACCAATGGGAGATGCTTATCTGCCGGGAATCCGGAGGTGTACTTATATGTACAGTACTTTAACATATGAGTAGTACTCAGTAGCCATCGCCCACTAGCTTTTTGGATGTAAAAAAACAGTTCCCAGTGGCCATTACCTACGCGTTCGGAGTAGCTATTACCTACACATGCTTAGTAGCTAGTACCTACGCGTGTAGGCAACAAGGTGGTGGGGTAATTCTATACATAGTACATAATATTGCCCACTCGCGGCTATTGGCTGGCTGCCGTACCCAGTGATGTCACCCAATCTTCCCCGCCATCCGCGCGACTCAATTGCTCCTCTGTCAACGACTCGTGTTATCAACCATCATGGATGCCAATGATCCACTTGTGCAGGCCCTGCCCCCGGCCACTGACTATTTGACCTACCTCACTTTACTCGAGTACCAGTTGACTCCTGAGCGCCTGCCACTATTGCACCGACTCCTGCAAGATGAGCGTCTTACCACCAACATCGGTTGGGACCTCGTCAAACTGCTTCTCCCTATGCTCCCCGCATCTACTGAATGCCTTCAGGATGTCGCTCGACTCGGTAACCCAAGAGAGGTGATTCTACGTGTGGCGGAAGCTCTCGAACATCTTCAACCAGAGGATGGCGACGACGAACTCACCGAAGAGAACAGCGATGCGGGTAAACCTCTTCCGTCGCACATTCTCCAGTTCAATTGCCTCCTCTCCATGCTGTCGGTTCTGCATAACCGCATCAAAACGAAAGCCCCGAGTCGATTCATTGCAACCTCTCTCCAGGCCGCATTAGAAGCCTACGAGGCCATGCCCTCCGACGAGACTACCCTAGCCTTGCTCGAGTTCCTTCGCGACGTATCTCCCAGCAAACGACCTGCTCCGCCTCCACGAACCCAGAGTCAGTCAAGCGTGCTACGAACCGCCGCTGCCTCAGCTCCAGATCCGGAGGCTGAAGCCCATTCCCCATCCCCCGAGGCCGATAACGAAACACAGCTCGTGCGGAAGTTCATTCAATTCGGTCTGATCGAGCTACTAAAGTCCTATCTCTTGAGCTTTTCCGGCCCGTTGGACCCTGGATTGTCTTGGACTGTTCGCATACAGGAGGATTTGAACCCAAACCTTCGTTTGCCCGAGCAGTCACAGTTGGAGGCGTACACTAGCAATAAGGATCTTAAAGAGCGAGACATGATTATGGGCAAAATTGTGGTAAGTTGAGACGAAAATACCCCACAGGATGAAGAATCGAACTAAATTGTCTCTATGAAGGCGCTCTCACGGGATGTTGGAATCGAGAACAACGATCTTTTGTCGATTGTTTCACGGTCGGCAGCAGACCAATCACCCCCACTCGACTTCGAAGAACCTCCCACCACCCCCGATCAGATCCCACTGGAACGCCATGGCTCTCTTTTGCTGCTGGCAGCACGGACGGCTGGCGCCCACGTTTTCGCATCTGGACAGCCAATTCCGGCGCTGCCAGTCTTTCCTGATCTCGCCGAAATATTTTCCAATTTCGTTGGGGGCCAGGATAGCCTCGATGAGGTGGCGTTTGGTCAACCACAAGCTCTGCTTGATTCGCTGTTGGCGCTGACTGTTCATTCGACGACACAAGAAATCCCGTCCCCATCTAATGAGACCGAATTTAAAGACTTTGTCATATTACTGACGGCTTGTACCGCCCGTCAAAGCCACGGAATTGTTCGCCAAATTCCAAATGCAATTGTACACAGCCATCCATCACAACTCACCCGATTCAAGCTCATCCGGACAGTCTTGGAGAACGACCACTTAAACTCTGCCCGAGACAGCGCAATAACCTGGCTAAGGAATGAGCTTCTTGATGCGCCACCCGAATCAACAGAGTCCCTTTTCCGTGATCCACTATACTTCTGGGTCCTGTTCCCTCTGCTTTTCCGCACCGTCAAGACAGCATCGTCAACCCCGGATCTTGTCCAGAACTGGACCCGCCTCACCCAGACTGATGGCCCAGCCCTTCACTCCGCATTGAACCTCTACTACCTACTCCTCTCCTCGCCATCACTCCGAAGTCACCTGCACCTCGAAAAGACCGCAAAGTTTTTCCGTAGTCAGGTCCTGAAACCCCTACGGGAAATCTTCCGCTCTTTCGAGTCCGATCTCACTTCCAAAGGAGGCGATGGCCTCATCGAGGCTGCAGTCGGCGAAGAAATGTGCCAGGTTGGCAACGACAGATCTGTTGGGTTGATCGGACTTATTTTGGACCAGATCGAGGATCTCGTCGCCGAATCATTTGGTACTGACGATGGAGACCTCAAAGATTACTCGGAGACGGAAGAAACGAGACTGGCGGAGATACTCAACGAGACGGGAAGCTGGAACTAGGTCCATTACACACATTATGTCTTGTATGGATAGATGGTGATGTGAGTTGTGTGTAGATTTCTTTGTAGATTTGACTCAAGAAACATTGAACATACTAGTGTGTTTACCTTTTATTTTCTTGTCCACACTAGACCCAAGAGTATGAAACCTAGTTCGAATCTGCAGGCTAGCTACTAGTAGCCTATCCACGGATGTACATATCCACTGGCAGTTTCCCTTCTCCTGTCCAGGTGCAAGCACTACTAGTTATCTTAGTTGACCAACGATTTCAATTTAGTGCTGAGTACATTTGGAACATGCAGGGTCGTTCTTTTTACTGCTCTACTACCACCCACTCCCTTCACAACATTAACTGTACTCTGCGGAATGGAGAACTCTGACAAGCTCGCGCCACATCTTGCGAGAAGCTACTACTACAAGGAAAAAGTGAAGTTTTGTGGGGAATGGTCACATTCATAATAACTGCCACGACCAGCAGGTCCAAAAACTAGAAAGATAAAAACAGAATCGAACACACAAATCCACAACCCAGAACCAGAAGCCATGAGAAAAGCAACACCACATCAACAAGAGAAAAGAGAGAGAAATTATTTTTGAGCCATCCAACTCGAAAAGTGCAGTGAAAAAGAGAACATAGTAACCGTAACCCCGGTTCCTTGATACATCCCCAATCACCCTCGACAAAGCCCAAAGAAAATTCGACAAACGAGAGCCGGGTCGCGTCTCCCTCGGTGTAAGTGAAAGTGATTCATTGTCGACTTGATCCGGAGAGAAACCACAGACAGCGAACAGGAGAGAGAGAGCGAGGGAATCCAATTTGATTGCCGGGAAAGAATGACTGGACGGGACAATGTGAAAATAACGAATATGCTGGTCATGTTTTTCGAGAAAGATGATTTTTTGGTTTCTTCCGAGTTCACTTGGTGCTGTTTGAAAAAAGAATTTAAGACTTCATGATTGCCGTAGAGTAGACCATCGAGGCAGGTCTGTCATTGCGGTGGGTTGTGGACATGGTGGATTCTGTGGTGGGTATGTGAAGTTATTTACATAACAACGCAGCCAGCACCGGGGGAGGCTGTATCGAGAAAAAGATCAGTCAGTATATCGGAATGACGGTTTGGAAGATGCAATGGGAAGGGAATTGGAATGGTTCATACCCTTAACAACGGCCAAGTTCTGAATCTGAGCGGGAGACATAGTGATGGATGGATTGGAGCTTGTAAAAAGCGAAAGTTTGAAAGTAAGATAGATGATTGGGATGATCGAGACGGTTGTGGATGATAGCAAAAGAAGTCTGTTGAGCCGGGCAGAGATGGGTATTTATACACTTGCTGGTCGAAGCTGCGAGGCTAGATCTCCTCGACTTCTATGCATTGGACTCGAGGCTGCTGGGGTTGACCGTTGGCGATTTCATTGTTCTGAGTTCTGAAAATCAGGACTACATGGGATCTGATAACTGACTCTGATATTGTCCTAGCCCCTGGTGGCGTTTTCTTAATATTGTTGCCCTCGACGTGAAAGCAGGCGTCAGCCTACTAGCTGTCCAGGGTGACACTCTAGACCACACAAATCATCGATTCATTATGTCCAAGATGATTAGGCGAAGGCACGTAGTTGTAAAATCACGCCGAGAATGGGAGGGATGCTGATTGTGCTTCTTTCATATTGGCATGCCATGAGGTTGGCACCTGTAAGTGTTGGGGTGTATTTGTGGAAAGGTACATATGTGGAATGAAGAACAATATTAAGATACATCGAGAGAGATTCATTGAGCTGAAAGAAGCTCGCCGCCACAGTGGAGATGCTTTGAAATGGGGGAGAAAACTGTTTAGTTAGGTGGAGTTCTTAATATTGTTCTCGGAAGAACAATGCTCTTGGCGCCGGGTGTTAGGGTTTAGGCTGACAACCCCCTCAATAGTGAATCCACCAGGGCAAAAACGATAGCAGGAAAAATAGCAGCAGCAGCAGTAGTATGTGCAAGTAGAATCAACTTAATTCACATGAAATCACTAAGGCTCAATTTAGATTGGAATACAGATCATTGCAAAATCGTATCGACATCAGGGTCCTCAAGTATAGAGGGGCTCGGTCAGATCGTTCAAAGTCAGCCCTGACTTCGCAACATCCTCCTCAATCAAGAACATCAAAGGCATTTCAACTAGGGTTCCCTTGACCTGGCTTAGCAGCTCTTTGACCTGCTTAGCTCCCTCTGCGCCGGGGGCGAAATCATCGCGGACCACATGCCCCCACTGGAACCTGGCTGGCCGACCCATGTCCTGACCATCGGCTTGCTTGTCCGCGCCATGGAAGTAGTACTCATAGAACTCCTTGTAAGTGGCCCAGTTGCGCACACTATCATCCGGAACGGCGTGGAAGACCTTGCGGAAGACATCGGTGTTCGTGCGCGCTCGGGTGTTCCACATGCTTTGCACGGTGTCAGCGAGCGGATCCGCGACAATTCTGCTCTCGGGGCAATCGAAGTCGAAGTTGTTGGGAACTCCAACGGGTTCGAAGTTCGCGTCTGGTCGCTGGTAGTCCTGGGCGGGCAAAAGCCCCAAGTGCTTGCGGAATAGCTCGCGACGGAGAGAGGAGGCGAAGCGGCTGGCGGTCCATGGCTTTCCGTTCATGCTGGACTGTACTGGAGTAAAGTCCTCGATGATTACAGCAATCTCGGAATCATGGTCACCCAGCTGCGAGCGGTCGTTGAGGTTGGCAGATCCACAGATAACCAGGCGGTCGTCGGCAATCATCACCTACACTCCTGTTAGCACTGGAAGTTGACCTTGCATGTTAGTTAGAAAACATACCTTGGAATGCACGTAGAGCTCCTCGCTCACGAATGCATCGATCTCAGCATCGGGGTGACCGTCCCACGGCACATTACGGATATCCTCCCCCTTCAGCATATAGCACGAGCTGACACTATCCCAACGACCGGAGCTGGACCCCTTGACGCCCTGAACCTGATGGGCGGCTTGTTGATATTGCTGGAAGGGCGCGCTGGTATCAAAGGCACTACGAGTAGCGGTATGAGCAGGAGCTCCTGGGGCATACCCACCGGGACCGGCCGTGTTAACATCATACTGTCTCTGAGCATGTCCGTAGTCGACACCACTCTGTTGTTCCACGGCAGCCAACAGGCCAGCGTTGTTAATCCGATCGTAGTTGCGCAAGTTGTAGAAACGGATGTACTCCATGGGGTTGAAACCTTCCTTGGCAATCATTTCCATGATACTGTTACCGCCCCGGTTGATCGAGTTGTATTGGAATTCCATGATAGCGCGAGTTCCAAGGGTTTCGTCGTCACGCAAGTCTCCAGCAAAGCATGGAACGGAAGGAATCACAACAATGATCTTATACTTCTGGCCTGCGCGAGCGGCACGCAAAATACGCTCCACAATTGCCGCTCCGATTGTGTTCTTCACTGGGTGCTGGTGATCACCGGTCGCCGTGATGAAGAATTGGTTTTCGATATACACGAAGTGCTCACTGTTTTTGATGACAGCTGCGTACGCATTTTGGATGGAGTGCTCAACGGGGGTTCCATTGCTCCACTTGGCGCAGCTACGCACAATTTGGCAAGACATGTTGCCACGACTCTGCGAAGTGGGACGGCCGTAGGTTGTGAGACGATCCTGATAAGTGTGGATTTGGCCGGCCAGTTGACCCCGGAGATTGTTTCCGTAGTTTGTGATATCCTCTCGAAGGCGGCGCGGAGCAAAGCCTCGCTCCTGATCTCCTCCTTGGCCTTGATAGTAATCGCTGATTCCACGGGTACCTGAATGCGAGGCCTCCTGGCCCGGTGGCGGCGGATAGTACGGTGCTTGACCCTGTGACTGGGAATGCTGGGCCGGGTTGGGAGATTGAGTAGGCGGAGGTGCATAGTATGGTGCTTGGCTCTGTTGCTGCGGCTGGGACTGGTAGTTCTGGCTGGCAGGTGATTGGCTTGGGGGAGGACCGGCGGGAGGCGGCGGGAAAGAATCCCCGGTGTAAGAATATTGAGAATGACCTTGACTCGGAGAGTGGCTTGAGTAACCAGGTGGAGATTGGGAGGTGTTAGCTGGCAACTCGGTCGAGTGAGATGGGTAGGATGATGTACTATCAGCCTGGTATGGTTGGTAAGAAGGGGTGGAGGACGATTGTTGCTGCTGATACGGCTGCGGGCTAGCAGATGCCTGGCCTGGTGGAGGTTGGTAGCTTGAGGTATTTCCAGATGCGGACTGCCAGGATGGAGCAGGACTATGGGGCTGTTGTTGATGGCTGGGTGAATCTTGACCTGGCGGGGGTGGATATGTCGGGGCATTTCCAGTCTGTTGGGATGATGTGTTGTAGTGCTGTTGCTGACTCTGGCTGTGCTGGGCCTGACCCGGGGGAGGTGGGTAGGTTGGTGTGCTACCAGTTTGATACTGGTTAGATGCCACAGAGCTCTGGGGTTGTTGGGACTGCGGAGTAGAAGACATCTGGCCCGGTGGAGGTGGGTAAGTGGAAGTGACTCCGCCTTGCCAGGATGGCTGCTGGACGTGTGGGCTGGCCTGTCCAGATGGATAAGGACTCTGTTGCTCTTGTGTCTGTTGCTGCTGTTGCTGCGGTGGCGCGGAGCCAGACTGCGGACCAGTAGAGTTGGGGCGTCCATAAAGGGCAAGTCTGACATATCGAGACTGTTGACGAACCTTATACTTCGCGTCGTAGATAAAGTTCCATCGCTCCACAAAGTGTCGGCGCAGATCCTCAACGACGCCTCCGTGCAGGCTCACCGAAATATCGGACCATCCCATTCTAGACATAGTCTTTCGATCGAGTTGGTTGTTCTCCCAGTGAGAAACATCTTGGAAATCAAGAACTCGCGAGTTGTTATAATCCTGGCCTGGGAAGACGCTCTCGTTGAGATCGGCCGGGTGAACATCAGAAATGGCATGCTGATGGGTATCCCAGCGTCCGAAGCACATGTCCAGCCCGCCCATGAAAGCGGTTTGGCCATCAATTAAGCAAAGCTTCTCATGGTGGGCCCAGTAGAGAATCACGTCATCGTTCATACCATACAGTCCCTTTAAAGCGTCCTTGGACATCTTACCGAGACTAGCAGAGTCCAAAGACATATTTTGGAAAGAGCTGGAGATTGATGAAGCAAGCTCTTGACGGTCCGGCAAGTGATCGGGGTGTCGAAAGACTGCAATGTTGGGATGCAGATTCTCCAGGGTGTGCTTTGTGTGTGCGGAAGAAAGCGTCAAGGCCTGAGTGACTTCCTTGTATACAATGATGTTGACGCGAACACCACGCTGGGCCGCAGCTTGCAGCATTCGGTCCAGTCGGTATTGTTCATTTTTGGCGGGGGGTCTTCTCAGGTAAAGCTCGGGGGAAAGCCACCCTGTATCATGATTAGGCAAACTTGTCGGGGTTGCAAATGAGTAAGTCGACACTTACAGTCAAGAATCCAAATAGACTCGCGCGCACTCTCTAAGGCCCTCGAGACGGCCCAGAAATAGCTGCAGCCGTCCACGTACCACTTGGCATCATTGCGCTCTCGGGGTGGGGCGAAGCTTCCAAAGCGTTGCTCAGCGGTGGGCTTGGGTGCGCCGTAATGCGCATAAGCTTGAGGATCGATGGTGTTGCCCAGCTTCTGTGCCATATCAGTACCCAGATCGGTCACTGCGCCCTGAATCTTCCCCAGGAACCCCCCGATCTTGTCTTCCTTTGGGGGCCGTCCATGGTACTGGTTACCCTGGCTCTGGCTCTGGTTCTGGTTCTGGTTCTGGCCGTGGTACTCCGGTTGCTGTTGGTACTGGCCAGTATTTTGGCCTTGGTTGGTACTATAGCCATATGGTGGTTGATTCTGGTTTTGATTCTGGGAATATTGCTAGACTATGAGTTAAAAAAGTTCTTGTTGACAGTGGGAGTGGGGGCTTACTGCCTGGTTTCCGCTCTGGCCGGAACTTTGGTGAGTCTTGTAGGTATCCTTCAGCTTCTTAAAGGTGTCGCTGAGTCCACGAGAGCTGTCACCACCCGAGCCACGCTGTGATTCATAATAGCGGCCATAGGCCAGGTCATCCTCTTGATGCGACATGGTTAGAGGAAATTCTGTGAGGGGAGAGAAAGATCGGGGTGGGGG
>JAVMSB010000392.1:0-24769 GCA_031761475.1 Penicillium pancosmium | reverse complement strand
TTCCCCAATGGGCTGGGGGTGGGGGTGGACCAACCCATTGGGGTAGGTCTCGGGAATGCGGAGGTCTCATAAGGGCATGAGGGCCTCGATGATAACGGGGAGGATATGGAAAGTGACTACTCGCTTGGGCGCCTTGGTCGAGATTCTCAGGTCCCGATGGCACTGCAGAAGCATTCATATTTTCCCCAGTAAACACCGGGGCTTGATTGGCAACCGGGACATCTCTTTTCGAATCCATGGGCCGGGTTTCAGCGCTGTGAGAGGTAGGTTCTGACGAAGGAGGACAATCATCTGCAGAACCAGAGGCCACAGCATCAGTGATGTTAGGCGCACTAGGGGCCGTACTTGCGGGTGCAAAGACAGCTCGTCCAAATTCCTCTTCGAACGCTGCATATAATGACTTTCCGAATTCATTAAAGTCAGAGGCCATCGTGCGGAATCCATCTGCAGCGTTCTCGGCCACGGGCCTTCCGGCGTGTAAGGCTTCTTCTGCAAACTGACGCCCTCCCGTAGGCAGATTACCAAGTACAATTTTCATTCGAGCTTCAATCGTGGAGAGAAGAGTATGCAGCGACATTCTGACATTCTCGGGTAGAGTTCTCTGCGCATCTCGTAACTGTTCCCGTGCATCATTTAGCTGACGCTGCATTTCTGGCAACCTTGCGGCGAATTCAGATTGGACCATATTAGCGCCATTTGCTAGATGGCTGAGGACTTGAGCCGCAAGTATCTCGACAGGGTGAGGAGTTCCTTGCGAGCTCGAGTCTGAACCTTGATCTGGGTGGGGCGATGATGCTGTCTGCTGACCCCTGGCGGTAGAGTCCTCCGCAGAGTTCATCAGGCTCGCCAATTCGGCCTCGAATGCTGCCATGAGGGGCGGCGATTCCTCTCTAGCAACATCGGGCGCATTTGGCCCAGTTCCGGTCGAGGACGTTGGCTGCGAGCCCTTCGGCAGGTATGGACTGGCATGGTTGGCTAGATTTGCAAGCTCGGCCTCATACCCACTCAAAAGAGGATTTTCACTGGATGTGAAAACGGACGTAGTGTTCAAGGTAGCTGGTGCTTGGTCGTTGGCAGTCTTATCATTCGAATATTCTTCGGTAGTAACGACGCTACTTTTCACTTCACCTGTCTCGGAAGTGTCGGAAGCTTGCTTCTCGAATCGCTTCCATAGCTCAGTAATCGAGTTGGATCGGCAAATATCAAAGAGGTGCATGGGTGTCGGCTCATCTCTGGATATTTGGATTGCTTCGGTCTTAACGGGCTCATCGAGGCGCTGGGACAGTTCTAGTGAGGATCCGACCTATGGAAGCAGTATGTGTGTGAGTAGAAGAAGAGATCAAGATTGAAGGAGATAACATCTTACCTCAATATTGTCACCATCATCATCGTCAAGATAATTAAGTCTTGCTCGGGGATAGGTTGAGGCGAGGTGATCATAGTCGACAGCTGAGATCTGAACCGCGCCGTTGGAGCGGTTTGAGGGCTCCTCCTGATCTCGGGATGAAGATCCGTGGAGATCTCTGATCTGGAAGGGCTTCAGCATGGTGGTGAGAGGGACCCTGACAGGCCCGGGGTATAAGCCGGGTGGGGGCGATTCTCGCAGTTTGGCTAGAAGCGGGAAGTTGTGATGATTCCCAAATGATTTGAGGAACCACGAGAGAAAGAGGTTTCAACGTCAAATATCATGAGATACTTATTGCTGTTGCCTGCAATAGTTTGGACTGGGAGGCAAGAAGATGTAAATGGAAGGATGCAGGCTCAGGGATGGGATGACCTCAGAGCAGTAAGGTACGTACTCCAGGCTCTCCTACCTCGTTGGTACATCCAAATTCCAGGCAGCCAGATAAGATAGAGACACGCCCCACCGGATCACATGACACGCGAGTGATTGACGCGCCAAGGTTACCTTTCGGCCAAATGGTATTGTTCATCTCAAGGCTTCCCTTCACCACCCTCGTTATACCGTATCCCGCCACTTGCTCCAATGCCCACATAGTCGCCAATGTCGGTGCGACCCTACCTCTCGAACCAATTACCCACACGGTGACGCCAATGGCCTGATGTTTTGAAGTCTACCTTCATCAAGAGGACTACTTGAAGCCGGGAGACGTGCACCCTTGCAAACACCTTATATTGACGCGCGTCAATGGCCACCGCTAAACCCCCATCGCGTCTTCAGAGTCCAGGCGACCGCAATGTGAAGAATATTGTGCTGGGAGATCTCCTTTTCACGCCGTGGTACCAATCCATTTACCCGGAAGACCTTGTTGCCAAGGACGCCGATTGCCTATATGTATGCCGCTGGTGTTTTAGATATTCATGCGAGACACTCACTTTTGCCGAACACACACGAGCGTGTATACACCGCATAACACCACCGGGCAACAAAGTATATGAATACGGCGGCTACGCCGTATGGGAAGTTGATGGAGAAGAACACAAACTATTCGGACAAAACTTGTCGCTTTTTGCCAAATTATTTCTCGACCACAAGACCGTCTTTTTTGATGTAGCGACTTTTCTTTACTATATCCTCACCTTCACCGACCCAACAAATTCGGACAACTACCATGTTCTCGGTTTCTACTCCCGAGAAAAGCTCTCGTGGGATGCCAACAACCTCGCTTGTATTTGTGTCTTTCCGCCATATCAACATAAGCAGCTTGGGAAGTTGTTAATGGGAGTGAGCTATAAGCTCAGTGGTTGGGAATCCCCCGGTGGATATATTGGTGGGCCAGAGAAGCCCCTCAGCGACCTAGGACAGAAGAGTTATAATCGTTTCTGGGCCGAGCGAATTGCAAGGTACTTGCTTTGTGGGGAGCGTCCCGACAACAAACTTGACAATTCCCCTCGGAAACCCAGTACCTCGAAATCTTCTCGAAAGAATCCTCCACGGGAGCTGATGACCGTCGAGGACATCGGCCTCGCTACCGGAATGTTGACCGAAGATGTGGTCACGGCGGTCAAGTTCATGGGTGTTCTTCAGCCCGACACATCTCCTAAGAAACGAAAACTACCTCGACTGACCGGAGGTGATGAATCTGATAAAGGCCCCACAATGGTTATCCGCAAGTCGGACGTGAAGGAATGGGCGAATATCAACCACCTTTCTTTGGAGGATCCGGTGAAAGAGGAGGGCTTTCTGGGAGAACGGCTGCCTATGGCTATCTCTGATCAGATTGACAGCAGTTCCGAAGCAGACGGGTCATAGTTTGCCATGTAATGTAATAATAGTCCTTTTAGCGATGACGATAATAATGATCTACGTGCGCTACGTGCGCTACGATCTTCGAACTGTATAGTATCATATGCCGCCGAAATCAACCTGATCAGATATTTACTACTTCGATGGTTTCTTTCTCTATGGCAATAAACGTGATGGAAGCCCTAGGTGTCTCGTGTGAAAATTATTGTGTGCATTTTTTGTGGACTAGAATCTTGAAAACCCCAAAACATCAAGCCCGGTCCATCTAATTCTTTACATGAAATCACCGAGTATCTTCATTGAATGCATTACTCCTCGCCACCAGGGCCACTAGCCTTGCTCATCTGGCGAGCCTTCAGCAGTTCATCGCACAGAAGAAGGTTAGACGCGATACCAGTGCTGGAAGCGATGCAGTTACGAAGCACCCGGTAGGAGTCGAAGACACCCTCTTGCACGGGATCCATCGGCTCGCCGGTGTTCAAGTCCAGACCAACAATGTTACCATCCTTGCGCTCGTACTGCATGGCAGCGAGAGAGTCCTGGATGTCGTGGCCGGCGTTGGCAGCTAGAGTCTTGGGAATGACTAAAAGCGCATCGGCAAATGCCTCAACACCCCACTTGGCCTTGCCCTTGGTGTTGCGAAGGACCTCCGACTTCAGGTGGTCAGCACAAGCAACCTGGAAGGCACCGGCACCGGGGATGACACAACCGTCAACAATCGAGTTGTAGACAGAGCGAAGACCATCTCGCACGGCATCCTTGACTTGGGCAATGGTGTGTTGGTTGGGACCCTTGATGAGAATAGTCACGGACTTGGGATCCTTGACCTCCTCGACAAATGTGAACTTCTCCTCACCGAGCTGGTGCTCGTAAACCAGACCTGCCCAGCCAAGCACATCAGGGGTCATTTCCTCAACACTGTTCTGTGCAGTACCTCCGCACACCAGCTGCAGACGCTCCATGTTTCTGCGCTTGGCTCTTCGGAGAGCCATGATGCCGTTCTTGACTAGAACGTCCAAGCTCAAGGGGTCAATACCCTTCTGGTTGATGACAACGAAGCCCTTCTTCGGGTCATTGCCGCAAACCTGCTTCTTGAGCTCCACGATCTTCTGCAGCTTAGCATCGACGAACTTGCGCTCGCTCTCCACCAGCTTATCTCTCTGCTCGGCAGAAGAGTAGTAAAAGCCGGAGTTGATCTCGGACTTCTCGTACTCAAGACTGACGTTCAATGTCAGGATGAAAGCATTCTCCACACGCTTGGGCATATCCGGGTGACGGGCACCGTGATCCAGAGCCAGACCGCGGATCAGGCGGGTTTCGGATGATGTGCGGTGTTGCATCGTCATGATCTCAACCATGTGCAAGTCAGGCTTTTCGGGGGCTCGGTGGATGGCGAGAACGGCGTCAACGATATCAGGGGTGAGCTTCTCAGCCATGGCATGGTTCAGCTTCGTGGAAAGGGAGGTACGAGCGACGGAAAGAAGCAGCTCGCGGTCGATGGGACGCTCGAGCTTGAACTGGTCAAGGAACTGGAGGAGTTCAAGAGTTAGATCTGAGTACGAAACGCCTCTCTCTGTGTTGGGTGAATACCTTCAAGGTCTCATCCTTGGCAATCTCATAACCATCAGTGATCACTCGGGGGTGTAGTCCCTCGGTGATATGACGATCCGCCTGCTTCAGGAGCTCTCCCACCAGGAGCACAACCGACGTTGTGCCATCACCAGTGATATCATCTTGTGCTGTCGCCGCACGAGCAATCATGACCTTTCAAATTTATCAGCGAGAATCGAGGGGTCGTTCGAGGCAATGTCGTCTTACAGCTGTGGGGTTTTGGATTTGCTGCAAAATGTTAGTAACAGTATTCGGCATGGCCTTGTGGGGGATTCAAAAAGATCTCGACGAACCATTTCACGCAACAAGACATTTCCATCCTTGGTCAACTTGATCTATTTAGGGGGATTCCAGATTAGAATGACCGCAATAAGGGGTTGTGAAGGGAAGGGGATATCGTGCGTACTCCGCCTGAACCGTCGACCAGCCTGGAAATCTTGTTAGCTTTATTGCGGTCGCTTTTCGTAACAGGAAATTTTACTGACATCTTCAGGGTACCCGAGGGACCCAGGTTCGACTTAAGAACATCCTGAAGACCCTCTCCGGCGGCAATGTTGACTTTCAGGGCCTCTCCTCTCCGCTAGATGAAATGTTAGTGCGGGCCATTGAGGGGTCAGTCTGGTAGAGGGGGCATCAATGCATACCCGGGACTCGGCCTTGGGGTTCAGCAGCTGAGTTGCCGACATATCTGTAGATCAAAAGGAGTGAACAGGAGCTCAATCCAAGAAAAAAGAACAGATAAAGGTATAGGGGAAGCTGGTTGGCACACAGGAGTTTGGATGCCCGCGTTGGTCGGCGAGGACGAGGGCGGTGAGGATGAATTTTGGCAAAAAGCCCACACGACCGATTCGCACTAGCGGCGAAAAAAAAGAGCTCCCTCTCGGATTTCGAACTTCATCTCTGAAAGGCCTTTCCGCCCTAACGAAAAACGCCCGTTCCACCAATCCACCCCAGATCGCAATAGTGATTCTTCCTGGGCGTCCGTCGCTGAAAACATCCTCCGGTCAAATTTTGCGCTCGACCTGGGCCCTGGATTAACACAATGGCCGACTATCTTCTCTTCGAGAGCCCTATGGGCTACTCGCTCTTCAAGAATACCATGAAGGGCGATATTGTGGGCAACAGCCTGAAGGAGGTTCAGTCTGGTGTCAACGACCTTGCCAAGTTCGGCAAGATGGTTGAGCTGGCTAGTTTCCTGCCTTTCGAGTACGTTTGGCGCGCCGAGACCCTAGGATGTGAATTTTCCATCCGACAAAAATCATTTTACTAACGTCCCCCAGAAACAACAAGCAGGCCCTCGGTGAAATCAACGATATCTCTGAAGGTGTCGCCTCAGAGGTTCTGGTTTCTTTCCTCGAACTGAACCTCCCCAAGCCCAACAAGAAGGGCAAGGTCACTCTCGGCCTTTGCGACAAGGGTCTCGCCGGTAGCATCAAGTCCGCCTTCTCCTTCGTGGAGTGTGAAACTGGTGACACCAGCGAGGTTGTCCAGGATCTTCTCCGTGGTATTCGTCTTCACTTCACCAAGCTGCTGAACCAGCTCCGTGAGGGCGATATGGATACCGCCCAACTTGGTCTGGGTCACGCCTACTCTCGCGCCAAGGTCAAGTTCTCTGTCCAGCGTGACGACAACCACATCATTCAGGCTATCGCCATCCTTGATCAACTTGACAAGGCCATCAACACCTTCTCCATGCGTGTTCGTGAGTGGTACTCTTGGCATTTCCCTGAACTGTACAAGATTGTTTCGGACAACCAGCGCTACGCCCAGATTGCGCTCTTCGTGAAGGACAAGAAGAACCTGAATGATGAGCACCTGCACGATATTGCCGCTCTCGTGGAGGATGACAAGGATGTTGCCCAGAGCGTCATCGATGCCGCCAAGCACAGTATGGGTCAGGAGATCGGTGAATCCGACATGGAGAATGTCATTGCCTTTGCCGAACGTGTTGTCAGCCTTGCCAAGTACCGCAAGGAGCTTTACCAATACCTGGTCTCCAAGATGAGCGTGGTCGCCCCCAACCTGGCTGCGCTGATCGGTGAGGTCGTCGGTGCCCGTCTGATCTCGCACGCTGGTAGCTTGACCAACCTGTCCAAGTACCCTGCCTCCACCGTCCAGATTCTCGGTGCCGAGAAGGCTCTTTTCCGTGCTCTGAAGACCAAGGGTAACACCCCCAAGTATGGTTTGCTGTACCACTCTTCCTTCATTGGACGCGCCGGTCCCAAGAACAAGGGTCGTATCTCTCGATTCCTCGCCAACAAGTGCTCTATCGCTTCTCGTATCGACAACTTCTCCGAGACCCCGACCACTAAGTTTGGTGAGGTTCTTAAGCAGCAAGTTGAGGAGCGTCTGGACTTCTACTCCACCGGTGCTGCCCCCACCAAGAACGAGGTTGCTATGGTATGTCTAGACTGTCAAAATTTGAACCCTATAGATTGGATGCTAACCAGATATTGCAGAAATCCGCTATGGATGCCGTCCTCGCTGGCATTGACGTTGACGTTGATGGCAGCGACGAGGAGATGGAGGATGCCGACAAGAAGGAAAAGAAGGAGAAGAAGGAGAAGAAGGAGAAGAAGGAAAAGAAGGAGAAGAGCGACAAGACTGACAAGAGCGAGAAGAAGAAGAAGCGCAAGTCGGATGTCGGCGAGGGCGAGTCCGAGAAGAAGAAGCGCAAGCACGGTGATGATGGAGAATCTTCGAAGAAGAAGCACAAGTCTTAAAAAGCGCTTTTCTTGAAACTGGGAGTCTTTTGTCATGGCGTTAGGTTTTTCTTTCTATGTTTGATCTTGTTCACGACTCGATGGGCTCGGGGATCTGTAAATTATTCGATTTAGGCCATTCTACACGGCAATAAGATTTGCTCTATCTCGTGATCTTTTATCTGATAATATAAATCTGTTACTATTCAAAGAACCCGAATACTGTCTGCCTTGTATTAATTGCGTAACGAGCCCTTTGGAGAATTCTCTTTTCCCCTGACCCAAGGATTGCACCGTCAGTCCAAAGTTACAGCATCACTGGCCCATCGATTGGCTCCCGCATCGCAGAACCAGCCCGAGCGTCCAATGGCTGTGCCCCTCACCTTACTCTCTCCGCACTCTTAATGAACATTTCTGTGCCATGGACCCTCCCAGCCGTCACTAATCGGTAAATGGGGCCTGGGTAAACAGTCTGCCTTCATATACAAGATATCCTTAGGGCTGATCCGTTGCGAAGCCCCCACACTCCTGTCCGCCCTGAGCTAAACCCCGCGATGATGCCGGCGGAAATCCCTAGTAACTACTCGCCTAAGCGCAAGCGAGAGCCCTCCGAGTCAGATTTCTACAGTCCATCAGCCTCACCTACATCAACCGTTTCGGTTGCGAGCTTCCAGGAGGCTCGACTACGCGAGGATTCCGAGCTGGGGCGACAAAGCCCTCGCGCCGCAGTGGCGGGGCGATTCGGAAAACTGGCGATTCGGGGGGAGCGTCTGTTGGGCCAAGTGTCACCAGGTAATCCGAACCAAGAGAAAGAAGAACAGAACAGACTTTTAGCTGAGGAGCCATGCGTTGTGAGGTGTCAAAACGAGCCGAAAACTATGCCTGAAGGCTTGCCACCCACCAACGACGAATCCAACCTTATACAAGACCACCAGCAGCTTCCAGTAACTATATCAGATACAGAGGTCAAGCTGCCGGCTACACCCACAAAGTCACCTTCAAAGAAAAGACCTACGCCATCACCCAGCAAGCAGCAAGGGCATGGCTCGCCTTCGAATTCTCGCAGACAACGATTCTCCCCCCCACTTACAGAGGCCAACTTGGAAGACCCGTTCACATGGCATGATGATGAAATCACCGGGCACGACCCGTCAGATCCGACTGACGATGGTTACGGAATCAACGGAGTTGGATTTAAACCAACAGCAGCTATGGCTTGGGCGCGTTCCCAAAAACGACAAAAGCAGGTTTCTGAATGGAAAACCCGTGAAGCTCGGGAGGCACGCGAAAAGCGACGAGAAAGGAGGAATGACGACATGAATCTCGACACAATTCGGAATATACACAAAGGCGCCATTCAGAAACGAGTCAAATTTGATTTATGAGCTGGAAACAAATGCCATCTTATCAGCGATTTATCTACAGCGACTTCGCATTTATATTTTGGGGGCCGCATTACGTCGTTACAGTCGATTTTGGTGTTATGGGAGTAGATTTTTTGCATGATCTATTGATTTCGCCAGCAATATGGACATTTGAGAATTATAATACACAGAGATGACTTGACGACATGACACCAACCACCCTAGCACAGGAATAAAATATATTGTCTTCTGAACACATCCAGACAACGTCACTTTTTCTCCGACTCGAGACTTGGGTAACCCTACCAGAATTTGTAGTTGGAAAGGTTTGTCCAACTCTTCTTGCGTCTTTCTTCCTCGGCGCGTTGCGCCGCCGCTGCGGCGGCCATTTCCTTTTCCTGCTGCTTCTTTTCCTTGACTTGTTTCATCAATCCGACCGCTTCTGTCATGCCGTGCAGCTCTTCGATTCGGCGCCGCCGACATATCTCATAGGAAGCGAGAGAGCTGATGGCGAATATTCCGACGGCCCAATTGCCGGCCGACCACAACGAACGCATCCCTAGATATGAATATTAGTTAATCGTTCAATAACGTGCGTTATACCGAATGGTCGTACCGCCGAATACAGCTCGCATCCCGCCAATTCCAAAGCCAGCTCCAATTCCGGTCAATAATGACTCTCGGGCACATGGGACTCTGTGGAAGGTCGAAAGCTCAGAAGCCGAGAATGTGCCAATAACTTCTGAGTAGGAGACATCTTGACGGTTCTTTCCCGGCGGTTTATATGACGCATTTGCGAGCGCATTGAGAGGTTCCTCGGGGTTGCCAAAGGCGTCCCATAACTTTCCGACTTGTGACTGGGGGAATTCGTGTTTTGGTTTCTTTGGATCGGTGGAAGGGGTGCTGGCTGGGAGGTGGCTGCCGGGCTCTTGTACAGGGCCGGTCTCCCTAGAATCGTCTGCCATCTTTGCGGGGTGGGCAGTAGATTTGTAGATTGACCTCCGACTGGAATCGGCCCATGAAATCGGCCGGGCATAAGTTGAAGATATTCCGAAGGGGCGGCCCCCCTTTTGGATAGTTATTCCGGTGGATGACTAATACACACGCGTAGTGCGCCAGCGCGCAGACGCGTCGAGTACTAATGGCGATTAAGATCGACCGGACTGGCGAGCGCAAAGGCATATCGGCCAAAGCAACACGACTCTCTCCAACCCTGTCACCCCACCTCTTCTCAATCCTCCGATCTCCGATTTCTTCTCTCGAATTGTTACCGACTGTTCCATGTCCTTGTCGCTCTTCCCCCTGCCAGTCCTACTTTGAGAAGCCCGGCCGGGCAAAAAAAAAGAAAAGGGTCGCAATGCCTACCCGAAAGCCCAGCAAGTATGGGAACAATAAGTTTCGATCAGGCGCAGCCTCCTCCAATCCTAAACGGACCAAGACTGTCGAATTCGGAGCCCTACGATCTACCGAAGCAACTTCACAAGATGAGAAATTCGAGGCCATCCGTTTGGCCAACAGCATCGATGAAACCCTCGGCTTTCCACGATTCGAATCCGGCGAGACAAGAGCAGGATGGCTTATCAACATGCACAGCACAACGATAGAGGATTCAAATGTGCAGGGAGGTCGTGCTGGCGTTGATTACTACTTTCTTCAGGATGATGGGGGTAGTTTCAAAGCCACCGTGGAATATGACCCGTACTTCCTTCTTGCGGTCAAAAAAGGCTTTGAGATGGAAGTCGAGGAGTGGTGCCGGAGGTCTTTTGAAGGATTGATCAAGAGCTTCAAGCGCATCGACAAGGAGGATCTGAACCTCCCCAATCACCTTCTCGGCCACCGAAGGACTTTCATCCGATTGAACTTTGCTAATGTCGGCAACCTACTGGAGGTTCGGAGAGCAATTCTTCCACTAGCTGAGAAAAATAAGAAGAACTCCACAATGATGGACGCATATGTCGAGATGTCCAGGTATGGGATTGTACCTCGATATGAAAAAAGTACATTTTTTGCTAACAATTTCGAAAGTGCGGCTACAGGCTTCGACCTTTTTGACGACGAAATACTTAATGAGCAACGACCTAACGGCAACATACAAGCGAGTGATTTTATAGTTGATATCAGAGAATACGATGTTCCGTACCACGTTCGAGTGTCAATCGACAAGGGTTTGTGATCCTGCTTTCGTTCATTTCGAGCCTATGAATTGACTAACGCATTGTAGACATTCGAATTGGAAAGTGGTATAATGTTGAAGCAAAGCACGGTGTGATAGAATTGACCTGTCTGGAAGAACGACTTCAGCGTGCAGATCCTGTTGTCCTCGCCTTTGATATCGAAACCACCAAGCTCCCCCTCAAATTCCCCGATGCCATAATCGATCAGATCATGATGATTTCATACATGATTGACGGGCAAGGGTTCCTCATCACAAACCGAGAAATCGTCTCCGAGGACATCAATGATTTCGAGTACACGCCGAAACCAGAATACAGTGGCCCCTTCATCATCTTCAACGAGCCAAATGAGAGAGGTGTATTGGAGCGTTTCTTTGAGCATATCAAGATCGCCAAACCCACCGTCATTGCCACATACAACGGTGACTTTTTCGATTGGCCGTTCGTCGAAGCGAGATCCAGCGTCAATGGAATTGATATGTACATGGAGATCGGGTTCAGGAAGAACAGCGAAGACATCTACCAGGCTGACAACTGTGTCCATATGGATTGTTTCGCATGGGTCAATCGTGACAGTTATCTTCCCCAAGGAAGCCGTGGCTTGAAGGCTGTGACAGTCGCAAAACTTGGATACGATCCAGACGAACTCGATCCAGAACTCATGACCCCCTATGCAAGCGAGCGGCCCCAGACTCTTGCCGAATATTCCGTTTCCGATGCTGTTGCAACATACTACCTGTACATGAAATACGTGCATCCTTTCATTTTCTCCCTGTGCACCGTCATTCCTCTTAATCCTGATGACACCCTACGCAAGGGAACTGGAACTTTGTGTGAGATGCTGCTCATGGTACAAGCCTACCAGAACGAGATCGTTCTTCCTAACAAGCACAAAGACCCCCATGAGTCTTTCTACGAAGGTCACTTGCTCGAGTCACAAACATATGTGGGTGGACATGTCGAAAGTATCGAGGCCGGCGTTTTTCGAAGCGATATTCCCGTTGCTTTCAATGTCGATCCAGCAGCTATTGATGAGCTTCTGAATGATCTTGACCATGCACTCAAGTTCAGCATTGAGGTGGAAGAAAAGAAGTCCATGGATGATGTTGCAAATTTCGATGAAGTCAAGGCTCAAATTGCAGAGAAACTTCTCGAACTGAGGAACAACCCCATTCGAAACGAAGTGCCTTTCATTTATCATTTGGATGTCGCTTCCATGTATCCAAACATCATGATTACCAACCGTTTGCAACCGGATTCCATGATCGACGACTCAAACTGTGCGGCTTGCGATTTCAATCGCCCTGGAAAAACTTGCGATCGACGAATGCCGTGGGCCTGGCGCGGTGAATTTTTGCCAGCCAAACGCGACGAGTACAACATGATCAAGCGTGCGATAGGGAATGAAAGGTTCCCCAGCCGAAACAAGAACGGGCTGATGCGGTCCTTTGCCGAACTCAGCATTGAGGAACAAGCGGGTATCGTGAAGAAACGGCTACAAGACTACAGCAAGAAGATCTACCACAAGATCCACGACAGCAAGACCATGGTTCGAGAAGCTATCATTTGCCAGCGAGAAAACCCCTTCTACGTCGATACGGTGCGCAGCTTCCGTGATCGGCGTTATGATTTCAAAGGCCAACAGAAGGTCTGGAAGAACAAAACCGACTCTTTGGTATCTTCCGGTGCCTCTGCGGCTGAGATCGACGAGGCTAAGAAGATGATTATCTTGTTCGACTCTTTACAACTCGCCCATAAGGTTATTCTGAACAGTTTCTACGGTTATGTCATGCGAAAGGGTTCTCGATGGTATTCCATGGAAATGGCCGGTGTTACTTGCCTGACGGGTGCCCATATTATTCAGATGGCACGGGAGCTCGTTGAGCGCATAGGCCGACCCTTGGAATTGGATACAGACGGTATTTGGTGCATGCTTCCAGGAAGCTTCCCCGAAAACTTTTCTTTCACGCTCAAAAATGGGAAGAAGCTGGGTATTTCGTATCCTTGTGTCATGCTGAACCACCTTGTTCACGCAAAATACACCAACCACCAGTACCAGGCTCTTGTTGACACATCCACCCACAAATACGAAACCTACAGCGAGAACTCTATCTTCTTCGAAGTCGACGGGCCCTACAGGGCCATGATTCTGCCCACTTCAAAGGAGGAGGATAAGAACTTGAAGAAGCGATACGCCGTTTTCAACCACGATGGTTCCCTAGCTGAACTGAAAGGTTTCGAGGTCAAGCGGAGAGGAGAGTTGAAATTGATCAAGATTTTCCAGACCCAGATCTTCAAGTTTTTTCTGGAGGGAAGCAACCTTGCGGAGACTTATGCTGCAGTTTCTCGGGTCGCCGATCGGTGGTTGGACGTGCTTTATGAGCATGGTGCGACATTGGCTGATGAAGAGTTAATTGACCTCATTTCGGAAAACCGAAGCATGACGAAACCCCTGGAGGAGTACGGCAATCAGAAGTCAACATCCATCACGACAGCCAAACGTTTAGCCGAATTCCTGGGAGAACAGATGGTGAAGGATAAGGGTCTGAACTGCAAGTACATTATCTCTGCAAGGCCAAGAAACACGCCCGTCACGGAAAGAGCCATTCCAGTCACCATCTTCTCAGCGGAGGAGAATGTCAAACGATTCTTCCTGCGAAAGTGGCTCAAGGATGACCCTGGCGACATGGATCCTCGGAATATCATCGACTGGAACTACTACATTGAGCGTCTGGGCTCGGTCGTGCAAAAGCTTATCACAATTCCGGCTGCTCTTCAAAAGCTACGCAATCCGGTGCCTCGTGTTGCCCATCCCGATTGGTTGCAACGCCGAATCAACATCAAGGACGATAAATTCAAGCAAAAGAAGATGACCGACCTATTTGTTAAGTCCGATAAAGCCCCACTTTCAAGTTTATCTACCAACATCTTGGACCATCGAGTTCAACATGTTGGGGACATGGATGAAGCTATCGCACAGTCAACCCAGAAGCTTATAGCATCCCCTGAGGCAAAAGTGTCCCAGAAAAGGAAACACCCTGAAGGGATTCCTAACACATCCCTTGACCCTTTCGCCAGCCTTCCAGCCGTCATGCCTTCTATATCGGACGACTATGAGGGGTTTCTCAAATACCAGAAACAGAAGTGGAAGATCCAGAAACAAGCTCGCATTCGCCGTCGTCAGCTTTTCGGTGAGCGGCCCAGTGCTGCCTCCGACTCATTGAGCAACTTCTTCCGAAACCAGGCCCAGATGCTATACATCAGTACTTGGCAGGTCCTTCAGCTCTGCGAGACTGGCCGGCCGGGAATTGTTCGAGCCTTTGTACTCATTGATCAGAAAATCCAAGCACTCAACGTGAAGGTTCCTCGGCAATTCTTCGTGAATCTGAAACGTGAATCGCTTCCTGATATTGAGGTTCCCGACTGTGAAGTTGAAAAAGTTAATCACACTTTACCGAACGGCCATCCCTCGGTCCATCTGTTTAAGTTGTCTCTATCTGAGGATGTGTTCCTAGAAGAAGCAGAAAAAATGGACGCTTTGTTCCAGCATCCCAGCATCGAGGGCGTCTACGAGCGAAATATTCCTGCCAGTATTCGAGCAGTGCTCAAACTGGGAAGTCACTGCACCTTCGATGAAGAGCAGCGTGGTGTCCTGGGCGATGGTCTGGACCGTGGCTTTGATCTCTCCAACCTGCTTCATGCTTCTTCCGATCAGCCTTACTTGCTGAACTCGCCCTTGGCATATCATTACCTGTACCACGTTGCCTCTGGGGATAGACAGGTTTTTGCCCTCTTTTCAACAACCAAGAAGGAGGCACATATCATCATTCTCAATCGCACCAGGGATGTTCAAGGCCTTCCAAATGTTGATAAAATCTACTCGGAACTGCTCACTCGGAAGCTGCAAGACGCCACTGGGGATCAGTCATTGAATGCCTTTGAGTATCAGGACAAGATTCATTTCAAGACGACTCAAGTAATGACCAGGAGGAAGGCATATCTGGAAGTTGGAGATTTGGTCAAGAAGCTTCGAGCCGACGAGAGCCAGCCGGCTGTTTTGGTCATTCAGTCCCAGCAGAGGGATCGACTATGTCATGACATTCCTATTCTAAAGGAATACCCTGTCCTTTCTGTGAAACCCGAAATCTCAGACATGGATCTGCCCCCCCTTGGATGGCAGTCATTCATTGCCAGGCGCCTCGTCACACACTACCTATACTTGTCTGCGTGGATACAGCATCTAACCATGCTTGCCCGTTATGGAGATGTACCTCTCTGCAATCTCGAGACAGACGATCCTCGATATTTGATCGATATTTCATATGCCCGACGACTTCAAAAAAGCAACGTTGTTCTCTGGTGGTCTCATGGCCCGCGGCCAGACCATGCTGGGTATGAGAAGGACGATGTCATGGGATCACTAGAGAAAGTCAATATGCCATCTGCGAACGCACCAAGTGCGTATACCACGGTTTGCATCGAGTTGGACATTCGCAACCTTGCCATTAACACAATTCTCACTTCTTCAATTGTCAACGAAATGGAAGGTGGCACTGATAGTCTCTTGGCTCCCTCCGGGGGTGCTGCAGATGACTCAGGGGTGCTTTACTCTGAAAAGGCTTTTGCATCTGCTGGTGTCGTTGTGTTGCGAGAAATGGTCAAACACTGGTGGACGGAGGCGTGTGCCGGTAATAGCATGGCCGACATCATGGTTCAACACTTGATTCGATGGGTGGAGAGCCCAGTGTCGTGTCTCTATGACCGCTCCTTGCACAACTATGTTCGCTTGCTTTCTCGAAAATCTTTCCAGAGGCTGATGGCCGAGTTTAGACGAGTCGGTTCCAACGTCATTTTCGCCAGTCCTACTCGTCTTCTTCTCCAAACGACCAAGACTGAGGTCGGTAACGCCTACGCCTACAGTCAATATGTCTTGAAGTCTATCCGAGGAAACCCTTCATTCCACTTCATCGATCTCGAGATTAAGGAATACTGGGATTACCTAGTCTGGTATGATGAGTACAACTATGGTGGAAAAGGCTGCCGGGAGGTGGTTGAAGCCGAACACCAAGAGCTTGAGACTGTCATGCATTGGCAACTCAGTCGGTTCTTACCAGCCCCCATGCAGACTATTTTCCATGACTGGGTTGTTGAGTATATCGAGCTGATGCACACGTTGAAGCGACCTGACCTTCAGGATGCCGAGATATCATCCACTCCTCGCTTGACGCAGATTCCCATTACCCAGCCTACGGATAAGGATAGCGAGGAGCTCTCTGCTGTTCTGGCAGATCGGTTCTCCAAGCCTCTGAAGAAACAAATAACTGGTCTCATTCGCCGCCAGCGCGACGAGATGCTTCACCCCGAACTTGCGACCGATTATGCTTTCCCTGTGCTTCCTGGTGTTCTGGACGATCCCAAGGGTCACAAGCGCAACCCGGCGTTGGAATTGGTGAAGCTACTCATGCAAGTCCTGAGTCTATCCAAGACAACAACACTTGAGTCCCGCCTGCTACGCCGCGAACTGCTTGCTCTCTTCGAAGTTCGTGAGTTCAGTAAGGAGGGTCGCTTCGAAAACCCTAGTGCCAACCTGAAACTCCAAGAGCTCACATGTAACGCGTGCTGTCTCATCCGTGATCTCGACCTCTGCCGTGACGAGGACGTGCTCCCAGATCCTGGGTCGGACGCAAAGACGCCAAAGCCGTGGCGCTGTCCCTTCTGTCAAACCGAATACGATCGACTGGCACAAGAAGAGGTTATGATTGGTCAGGTGCAAGGTCTCATTGTCGAGTGGCAGACACAGGATCTCAAGTGTTCCAAGTGCAAGAGTCTCAAAATGAGTGAGTTCTCTGAGCACTGTTCTTGCAGTGGAACGTGGGCCACGACGGTCGATCGGAAAGAGATGGAGAAGAAATTACGAGTGTTGCAAAGTGCGGCCAAGTTTCACAGCCTGCAACTGCTAGATAATGTTGTTGAGAGTGTTCTTGCTCAAATGTAGATGATATTGTCTCTTGTTCTTTTTGTGTCTGACGTTTTCCATTTGTTATCTGAATGTCGATTTATGATGTTCCGAGGCGCATCAGGGGGAGTTGTCTGTTTATTTTCCCCTTTATTTCTTTGGTTTGGTTTGGTTTATCTTTAATTGTTCTGCATGGCAGTCGGTGTTGTCTGGCTCTTTTGAATATGAATTTCTACCGAATAACATTTAACATTCAAATATTAAATATTCCAACCGATGTTTCTCCTGTAGGCCATTCTAAGAGTCTCCGAGTAATATACTCCTAGTCTACTAGTGTCTACTAGTATCTATAGCTCATGAGACCAGGGCAATTGACTAACCCTGATCTGTCGATCCGCGGGCCCCCAATAATGGGACTCTTGGGGATTCTTGGGGAGTCTGGACACTTCCCCCCATCGAACTTTTTTCACTCCTGCACTCCTCTCCTCTTCTCTCTTCTTCCCTCTCTCTTCCTCTCCACTGGCACTCACCTGTCAACCTTCCCAGTGGCTGAATCACCCATCTGTTGGTACCCCGGCGCAACCATGGCGGGGCTGAAACTCGCCGCACATGCGAGCGCCCCCGTGGCACATCGCACCGCGTGAGGCTGACTCTCTTTCACTACAGATACATACCAGCGACGGACATATATACTTCTTGTCAGCACGTCCATTTGTCCATAACTCGCCCTCCCGCGCTTGTGAACCTCGTCTCCTCCACCCCTCCGGCCCCTCCGACCCCTCCGACCTGCATTCTCACCCCCGCGCACTCCGCACCTCATGGCGCAAACTCCGAGCGGTCAACGAACGCAGGTCCAACCTTGTCGTTACAAGACGGGGAAGACATTAGGAGCTGGCTCCTACTCGGTCGTGAAGGAGTGCGTCCATATCGACACCGGTCGCTATTATGCTGCCAAGGTCATCAACAAGCGCCTCATGGCGGGGCGTGAGCACATGGTAGGAAAGCTCGTATTTTAGTACAATAGAGAGAGAGCGTTGAAGGCTGACCATGTCGATTGGGGCATACGAATAGGTCCGCAATGAGATCGCGGTACTGAAGAAAGTGTCGATGGGCCATCAGAATATTCTGACGCTGGTGGACTATTTCGAGACCATGAACAATCGTATGTGCTTTTGCCCCGCGATCTTGGAGTCTTTATCCTCTACACCCTCAGCTTCAATCACTACTAGTAGTATATATACTGATCATGATCGCACCTTAGTATATCTCGTGACAGATCTGGCTCTTGGCGGGGAACTTTTTGATCGCATTTGTCGCAAAGGCAGCTACTACGAGTCTGATGCTGCCGACCTCATTCGCGCGGTTCTGTCTGCCGTCGCATATCTGCATGATCACGGTATTGTGCATCGTGATTTGAAGCCCGAGAATTTACTTTTCCGGACCCCCGAGGATAACGCCGATCTTTTGATTGCCGATTTTGGATTATCTAGAATCATGGATGAAGAACAATTCCATGTTTTGACAACAACTTGTGGCACACCCGGTTACATGGCCCCGGAAATCTTTAAGAAGAGTGGCCACGGAAAGCCAGTGTGAGTCTTGGGAGCATATTCTCGAAAGTCATCACCATCTTTTCGCTGACAACAACGTCTTCCTTCGCAGTGACATTTGGGCCATTGGTGTGATCACCTACTTCCTTCTCTGCGGCTACACACCCTTTGATCGAGATTCGAATCTCGAGGAGATGCAAGCAATTTTGGCCGCCGACTATTCCTTCACGCCTCTAGAGTACTGGCGTGGTGTCTCGGCAGAAGCCCGCAACTTCATCAATCGCTGCTTGACAATCGACCCGGCCAGTCGTATGACCGCCCATGAAGCACTGCAGCACCCCTGGATTAGCCCGCCCCCCGACACTTTGCGAAAGGGTTCTGGCGAGGATCTTCTGCCTACTGTCAAGAAGAATTTCAACGCACGCCGCACTCTGCACCGCGCCATCGACACTGTGCGTGCCATCAACAAGCTGCGCGAAGGTGGCGGCTTCATGATGGACGGCGTAATGAGTATTGACCCCAAGCCTGAGCGTGTGAATGGAAATGAAGTTGTTGAGGAACAGCGTCAGGAAACCTCCACCGCCAATGATGGCAGTAGTCCTATGCAGATCGACAGCCGGGGGAATGCGCGTGGGCAGACGGAGGAGCAAATTCGTGAGCAGGAGCGTCGAGTTAAGGAGATGGTGGCCGGGCTATGGAGTCGAGGTCATGGCAAATAATTATACCTGCTACGGCTATTCAGGTCTTTATCTTGTCTTGTTGATAAATCACACATATTCTGCGTATCATGGAACTTGGATCGTTTCCGGTGGCTCTAGATATCACGACCAAATAACTATGATTTATGACTCGGAACTATTCAACCATCCAGGTTACTATTCTCGCACGTCAAAATTATCTGAACCGAGTACAATGCAACTTAAAGATAATTGAGTTGGTTGGATTGGGTCATTATCATAATGCTTTCCCGAAAATAGTAGCTCTAGGCCAACAAACTAAGCATGTCGTAATCATGAATGTCGCAAAACGATATCTAGTAAAAAGGAAATGAACCCTTGGGATGTGATGTTCCCAAGATCAGGCTAAACCAAGCAGTTCCTGACCATCATCCAAAGAGAGCACCCACTTTCGCCATTCCTGCCAGTCCGCATAACTCGCACTCGCCTTCAGTCCTTGATACTTGACAGTCCGGAAATCTGAGACCTGTTCCCAGGGCTTCTCGGCATTTGACCCTCCAGCATTGGTTCGCAGAAGTCTCCTAGCAACGCTACCAACACCACCATCCCACCCAGCCTTCCGCATTAAGCTTTCGATTGTTTCTTCCTTTGTCCAGCCTTGTTCGACAGCAACATCGGGCAAATACGTCGCACCATAGCGCCGGCCACGGTGGACGAATGAGATACGGATGCCGTGGGTACCTAGAATCCAGTCCATGGCATTGGTACACGGCTCGAACGAGCCAAGAAGAGTCAAAGAGCATGACAGCGAAGGGAGAAGAGACCGGGGAATCGGAGCGAAGCGGGTGTCTTCAAAGGCCCTATTTTCACGGTTAGTTGAGGGGTAATTGGCCGGCACAACGGAGAAATAAGGAAAGTTGTAGAGGAGAAGAGCGAACGGTGGGAAGCAATAACATACGAGCTCTTTGCATACGACTTCAGTCCCGCTGGGAGGTCTTGCGCTTCGAAGGTGCCTATGCAGCCGCGTAGGGACTTGGATCCGCTCCTAGAGATAGTATTCCAGGTCACAAATAAAGGGTATTTCTGGTCTGTTGATTTATTTCGCGACCCGGGGACATCTGACAGAGAGCCAGGCGTCGTCACAGCGGTCGAGCTAGACAATTGAGAATTGGAGGATGTGTTGGAAGCGGAAGATGGCGTGGTTGCCGCACTGGATGAGTCGGAGGGAATTTGATTCTGCAGACGATTGATGCTGCGTAATTTAAGGCCCTGAGGCCGATTACTCTTGGACGGCCGCTTTGCATCACCGTCATCGTCGTCATTTACAGACTCTGACAGACATGGCTCTTCATCATCTTCTGCGTCCTCGTCCGAAGGGGCACCCTCCCCCCGGGCCTCGAGGTCTGATAACTTCTTAGACTGCTCGTGTTGCTCCCAGAGAGCCTCTACGGCTGCTAGAGAGGCAGGCTCGCGGTTCTCAAATGAAGCGGACAGGGTTTCGAAACAATAGTAACATTGCGCTGCATTGGCCATTTCTGCGGGGGCTGGGCTCTTGATTTCTCTTCCACTGTTCTCTCTCTTTCTCTTCCTCTGATGATGGGGCTTCTGCCCTGCCGCGCCGTTTTAGATACCTGGAACGACCGCGAGTCTGGTCAACTTAGAAGACGAAGACTTCCACTGGTGAAATCCGCAACGGTCCGACAACGATAAGATCGACGTTTCCTTATCGAAACCAGTAGTAAAGCGGGGGAGGGGTCAACGGATTTGAAAATAGCAACAGCTGCCTCAAAAAGACTCGGGACAGAACCAAGGTTATCTGTAAGGACACGGGGGTGATTTCAGCGCATAAAAAATGAGTGACGCAACGGTAGAGGAAGTCTCGGGGGGGGGGTCCCCCAAGGTTGGAAGTTGGAAGGTGGACTGAGGGGCCTAACCAGCACGTGAGGAAGCATTACATAAAAAGACCCAAAGTACCTACGAAGTGCAGACAAAGTACCTTCACTATGCGCGGGTAGTAATGAAGGTACTTGAGAACTAGATGAAGGTACCTTATGATTACCTAGTCGGAAAAGTCAAGTTTGTCCAACCACGCATTTGGTTGTATTTGAATTCCAAGAGTAAATTGGATGGGTGATGTACAGCAAAATCAAAGGCCCACACGCCAGATTATGTTGAACTTTTTGTCTCCTGAAGAATCCAGGACCTCCCGCAGTTGAATGAGCGGTGAGGTGGAAAGAAATTGCTCGTTGCACATGCTCATAAAACGAAAAACATGAATATAAAAAATAAAAATAAACAGAATGACCAAAATCCCAGATGTCCCTTAGGTTGAAAGAGCAGACCTGTATCAAATAAAAACCCCATAAAACGCACCGTGTGATATTTCGCATCTTGCGACGCTTTCGTAGATGATGTTGAACTCGCGAGATCTCAAATAGAATCTCTCTTCGTGACTGTCATATCCTAACAATTATCTTCCCCTTTCATACTGTAGTCAAATGACCACTTTAAACGGGCAGAGGGAAGGTGCTGGCCCAGGCGGCAACCTCCTTGCGGAGAGCCAGGATCTCAGGGACAGTCTCGGAGGCGACCTTGGCCTTGAAGTCCTTGAGCTTGTTGGCTTCCTTGGGCAGCTCACTCTGGATCTTCTTGCACAGGTCGATAGTCTGGTTGATGTAGTCGGCAATGCGCTTGAAGTCCTCCTCACCCATACCACGGGTGGTCATGGCGGGGGCACCAATGCGGATACCGCAGGGGGTCAGGGCAGACTTGTCACCGGGGATGGAGTTCTTGTTGCAAGCAATGTTGATCTGCTCAAGGACAGCCTCAACACGGGCACCGTCGAGGGCCTTGGGGCGCAGGTCCAGGAGAACCATGTGGCTGTCAGTGCCGTCAGAGACGAGCTTGTGGCCAAGGGCCTTGAACTCGTTCTCAATGGCCTTGGCGTTCTTGATGACCTGCTCCTGGTACTGCTTGAACTCGGGAGTGTCAACCTGCTTAAGGGCAACGGCCAGAGCAGTGATGGTGTGGTTGTGAGGACCACCCTGGTGACCAGGGAAGACGGAGAAGTTGATGGGGTTCTCAAGGTCGTACAGGACCTCCTTGCCGGCCTTATCGGTGCTGCGGACACCCTTACGGAAGAAGATCATGGCACCACGGGGACCACGGAGAGACTTGTGGGTGGTGGTGGTGACAACATCGGCGTACTCGAAGGGAGAGGGGATGACACCAGCAGCAATCAGACCCGAGATGTGGGCCATGTCGACAATCAGGTAGGCGCCGACCTTGTCAGCGATCTGGCGCATGCGCTTGTAGTCAATCAGACGGCAGTAGGCGGAGGTACCAGCGACCAGGCACTTAGGGCGGTACATCTCGGCGTTAGTCTCAAGCTGGTCATAATCAATGATACCAGTCTCAAGGTTGACGCGGTAGGGGAAGGTCTCGAAGTAGGTAGAGACAGCAGAGATCTTGCGGGTAGCGGTCTGGTAACCGTGACTCAAGTGACCACCGTGGGGGAGGTCAAGACCCATCAGACGGTCGTGAGGACGCATCAGAGCCTGGTAGACCTGCAGGTTGGCGGGGGAGCCAGACAGGCACTGGACGTTGACACCCCACTTGGCGGGGTCCAGGTTGAAGGCCTTCAGAGCACGGTTCTGGCAGGTGATCTCAATGGCATCAATGTGCTGGTTGCCACCGTAGTAACGAGCACCGGGGTAACCCTCGGAGTACTTGTTGGACATGGGGGTACCAAGGGCCTGGAAGACAGCGGAGGAGGTGAAGTTCTCCGAGGCGATCAGGACGACAGACTCGCGCTGGCGCTGAATCTCGCGCTCCTATAAACGACAACCAAGGTCAGTAAAGCTAACTTGAGAGAGTTTGACCAAGCCATCAAGGCATTGGAAGCTCAGTTAGATCGAATAGTCCACGTACCATGATCTCGGAGATCTCAGGGTCGGACTCCTTGAGGCCATTGTGCATTTGCTGTATAGAAGGAATGAGTCAATGATATGTTCTTTACCTGTGATGAGACGGTATAGAAGACTCACAGCCTTGTGGGCTTCGGACAGAGCGTAAGTCATTGTGACGGATTTTTTTTCTCGTTGATGAACTAAGAAAAGGGAGAAAGAAAAGGAGGGTATATAGAATGAAGAGAAGAGAGAAGAAAAAAAAGCTGGGTGGTGGGGGGAGGGGCGGAGTGATCGACCGCTGCCTCAGGCAGAAAATTTGCTGAACGATATCGGAGACTTTCGCCGGATCGGGGGCAAGGGTCCTTGGATGGAGAAATTGTATGTTTTCTTTTACTTCTTGACGCTAGGAATTGGCCGTAGAGTTGTCTTTTTTTGTATAGGCAAAACATGGCTGCACCGAATACTTTTCTTGCAGTTCCGAAGCACGATATGCACTTTTGAGACAAGCCTGGACATAATGTCCCATAATAGATGATCGCTAAATACATTTTGGGTATTCCATTCCTTAACGCCAACGAAAAAATCTAGGAAGCTAGGTGCATCCAATTTCCCCAATTGTTTCTTTCGTATTCTTAGGGTTATATACCCTTCACGAGCTTCAAGTCACGGTCACTCTGGGATGACCCAGCGGGTCCTGCCCTGCTCGGGTTCCAAAGTCTGAAATGACAGAACGTAAACGGGCCACACGGTCCTCAAGCTCAGATATTTCGTCTTCTTGCTCCTCGACAGATCGCTGCACATCCGGAAGTCCTTCTACCACGACCCGTGCCTTCTGGATTCGAATTTTGACCGAGTGAGTTTCGGTGGGGAGATCTTTGACGTCGAGTGGCTGAGGGACATTTGGGTCGATAGCACCAGCTGCAGCTTGAGAAGCTGCAGGGTCATTGGCCTCGCCGCCAGGGATGTTTGACGGCGGTTGTTGGCCATCTGGATGAGCCTCTGTGGATGAGCCTGGAACTTCTGTACCCTCACCAGGGCCCCCTACAGCGACATTTCCAGCAGGCTTCTGCGAAAGCAAGCGAAGAAGAATCCCATGGAGTTGTGGGAGTATCTCAAATGTCTGTGGTGGAGGGAAGGGGACGGTCTGGGGTGGTGCCAGAATCGTGTTCACCTCCTTGAAAGGACTCTCGGGCGCGACCGAGGACTTGGGTAGCGGAGTAGCAGCGGTTGGAGATCTAGAAGCCATTGCAGATCTAAGACAGGTCGGAACCCGAGGGTATAAGGGTGAAGAACGACCAGAAGCCGGCTGGGATAAGTGTTTAGGGAAGAGTCGGAACGGAAGGTGACGTCGGAGCATCGGAGGCCTCAGGACCAAAAGCGTCACCGGGGGGAAACTGTGCCCCTCCTTCACCGGCCAGCCAATTTTCGACTACAACGGTTTTCTCCCCCTTTCTCTTCTTCCTCTCATCATCTGCCTGTAGGTAAGCCATATACCCCTCAAACTGACCCTTGATCTTTCTTCGGTTCAGCCATTGATTCGTGCTGCAGGTGTCATTACGAGACAAAACACCCCCACCATGGCTGCGGTCGACCAAAAAGTTGCTTTGAGTATGATCAGC
>JAVMSB010000391.1:0-25173 GCA_031761475.1 Penicillium pancosmium | reverse complement strand
ACTATACAGTATCTACAGTGTATACTTAAGTACTGAATATATACACATTCTACAATATAGTACATACTAGTAGTGTCTCTAGTCTGACTCGTAACTACTACTGTCACCTAATATGTATAATTGCCCCAGGCGTCGTCATAATTGTGGATCTGTTTCACGCGACAACAATGTAGATGAGGATGTATAACTAGTAGTAGGCCCGGGTACAAAGTACTAAGTATTACTAGTACTAGGATACTCTACTTAATTTCAAATCTACATGACCATTAAATTTAAACAATTCTCCTAATATACAAGTTCCTAGTATACTCGTGCTCATATTAATTTAACTCATCTCTTTTACTCTGACTGATCGCCCCATCGATCGACGGCCCTGGCCTGATCCGGCCGCGCCTATTGGCCCCGGCTCCTTTCAAAGTACCGGGTACTTATATTACCATACAAATAACTAGTGTTAGAAAGTACCTCATACCCCCGCAAGCTTAAGTCAGCCACCACTCCCCTGGGAACGTCAACTGTTTCTATATTCGATCGGCCTCGTCATCCTTTCTCTTACCGACCCTCCTCCTCCCAACGCCATGAAAATCGCTTGAACACTCTCCTTTTTTCTTTGATTTCGATCGTCTCCCCTCCGCCATGATCTCCGTGTCCTTGCCGACCGTCTCGGTCGGTTCCAATATCTTCTTCGCTATCGCTCTCTGTCTCATCTCCCTCCTGGTCCTCTTCATCTTGCGCCGTTTCCTCACCCTTCGCGCCACTCCCGCCTACTTGATCTTCCCAATATTCTTCGCCCTCGCCCTCCCAGCCAGCGTCATTCTTCTCGTCCCCATCGACTTGGCCTCAAGTTCCCGCGATGGCAGTGGTGCCAAGGCAATCTGGTTGCCGGACCGCGTGGTTCTCGTTTGTTGGCGCATTGCCTACTGGCTGATCTTTGTGCTCACTTGGTGGGGATTCCATTGACAACCATTTTGACAACCATTGGACTTGACTAACGTCGGTATCTCCAGGGCTATCCTTCCTCTTCTCGCCGAATATGTCGACTCCGGATACCGTGAACCCAAAGCCCGCATCATGTACTCCCTCCGCTCCAACGCCCGCTACCAATTGACCGTTCTGGGCTGCGCAACGATCGGATTGATATATGTCATCATCTCCATTGGCTTTGATTTCCGCTCCATCAAGGGTTTCATCATGGCTGCCGCCTACGTCTGGGGTCTCGTTCTTGCCATCTATCTGATGGGTCACGGCTTAGTTGCCATCCCACGGAATCTCTTCCGCAATGCCAATGTCAGTGGCCGCTTGCGACGTATTCAAGCACACGCCCCGAAGGTACACGATCGTCTCATGGACGCAGTCAACGAACTGGAGAACCTCAATTCCCAGGTCGCCCAGCTGCAGAAGCGCAAAACCGGAACTGCTCGTGACTTCCAAGAATGGATTGAAGACCTCTCCGAGACCCCCGGGGAATCCGACGTCCGCGCTCCTATTCTCGAGTCCGCCGAAACCTCCGGCACCGTGCCTTCGGTCATTACGGAACGCTACCTGGCTGACATGACGAGACGCCTGCAGCGCGCCCGACACATGAAGGCTCGCTTTGTGGACGAGTGGGATCGTGTGGTTCAGTCTGCCACGGATCTCCAGTCCATTATCAACTCTGCCGCGTCAAAGAAGCTCGATTTTGGTGCTGTCCCGCGTCGGTCATCTTGCCTCCCGCGGGTGAAATTATTGACCCCCTATATGCGCTATCTTCTCTACTCCAATGTCATACCGACTCTTAGACTCGCCTTTGGGGCTTTCTTTGCAGTGGTGTCGGGCTGCATCGTCTGGTCTGAGTTGATCAAGTCTTTGGCCCCATCCGTATCGGCCATCACATTGACCGTGGTTCCGCATTGGAAGGATGAGAAACCAGTTGGATTTTGGAGCCAAGTCATAGCCTCCGCCTGGCTACTCTATATGTGTTCCGCCGCACTGGTCGGTGTGAGCGATGCGAAAGTTTGGGGCAATCGTGCCCTCGTACGCCGCAACACCTACGGCGAGAGTGCCTGTTGGTACGCCAGCTTGGTGGCTCGACTAACCGTGCCGATCGCATACAATTTCTTGACCTTCTTGCCAAAGGACTTCCGCCGGACCACCACTTTCTACGAGTTCCTCGGACAGCTCATCAACCTCACCCCTTTGGGCAAGGGATTCGATTTCATTTTCCCCATCTTTATCCTCATCCCCGTCTGTGCCACCCTGTTCAACCTGTACGGCCGCATCAAGAATGTTTTCGGTTTCGGTCTTTCCGACGATGAGGACGACGTGGAGAACAACCCCTCTGGCTTCGGAATGGGCGGTTGGCGCGAAGGCCGTGATCTAATCGAACGCGAGATGAATGGCTTCGGCTCTTTGGCCGTGTCCTCCCGCGGCGCCCGATCGACCTGGGCATCGGACCGCAGTGACGATGGCTCAAATGGCTCATCCCGACTACGCGTTGCCGCGGCCGAAGGCTCTCGATCTCCCCGACCTGCACAATCGCAACGGCCCATGACTGCTCCTCAAGTCGTCGACAACGAGGAAGAGGAAGAAGAGAACTTCTTCCAATCTTTCGCTCACCGCGTGCGAAACACTATTGAAACCGCCAACACACCGCAGTGGATTGAAAACGCCCGTCTCCCTCGCTGGATGTCTGGCGATAACAACACCACTGAAGAAGGTGGAATCACGAGATTATTTGGCGGTAGTGCTGTGCCTGGTCGCCTGCGACTAGGCTAGGCTAGGCCAGGAAGGCTGCCTTGTCTCTCTCCTTTTTGTATTGCATAGAACGCGGTGTTTGGGTTTGCTCCGTTTTGGCTGCTGGACAGCGTAATATAGAACCTACTTTATTTGTACATATCACGTTTTCCTTATTCGTCTATACCTAAACCAAATGGCTTATATATGTGTTTATTTTATTATCCGGTAGGACAATACCTTGAAGCTCATCCTAGGAGTCAGGACAGACCTCAAGTCTTTGAATCACCTGCCACTGGCATTGGCAATAGTGAGTGGCTGGCTGGATCATGAGATACGCGTAAGTACTAACTACGTGAGCTCCTGAGCCCCTTACGTCGTGAGGGGAAGCTCAACAGGATTGAAATTCGGAATTGGAGTAAAGGACCGCGACCCCAGCTCTACGTAATTACTACAGTAACGTGCTACAGCTAGCGAGCTGCAAGCAATAAAATACCGAGCCGCAATCCCTTGCTTCGTCAGCGTGGTGGAAACAGGTTTTTCACCCATGGTCTCAGATGCGGCAATTTAATACAGGTCTTAGTATTCAATGTCTTCAGTTCAAGTTGTTTTGGCCTATAATGACAATGAAACTTGAAGATGCTGACTCCTTCATGATTTGTCTGCATCTACTAGTTGGTAATTATGTTCATATCATGCACTTCCTGCGATCCTGCGAGTTACTAGATGCAATATAGCATCTATGCGGCTTGTGTGTCCCTATGGTTGTACAAAATGACCCCTAATATTCCTTGGACTTTATTTTGCTTTTGCTCGGCTTTTATTCTCCCGCTACGTACTGTGTTGGCAAGACACGTTTGCTATTGATTCGGCTCATCGAGCTCCGCTAGGTACTCCATTGTCTCTAAACCTCTACTCGCCAGTTAACGTCCCCTCTCAACTTCAACAAAAGAAAACAAAATGGTGATTCAGGGGTGCCCCAATCCTAATTAATGATAGCATGATATATACAATACTAAAGAACTACGATATACCGCGAACTTTCAAGTTTATAGAAAATAACTTCTTTACAGATATTAATCTTGCTAAAACGCAAGATCCTTCGCGGCATCAGACAACTGATCCATGTTGCCTATCTAAATAAGTGAGGACTACCAGCTCACACCATCACCCAAGCCTCCACCTCAGGCAGAGCAACCGAATCCGGTGGGAAAAACTGCTCGCGAGCTTTCTGGTACATGAGCTTCCCTGATACGCCCTGGGGGATCTCCTCCCCGTCTCCCACAAGTCGGAGAAGAGTCGGAAGCTCATGCTCGGTGAGTGAATGCGCCAGATCCCGTCGTAGGGCCGCCAGGCTCAACGTGCCTCGATTTTGGAAATCTATAGCATCGGCCTGTAAACGTACCAGAGCCGCAATGTGATTGACGTATTTAGGGTCTGGAACCGCGAAGATGTGCCCTTCTGCCACCTGAGGGAGCTCAAGGAGAGCTTTATTGATCTTGGGCGCTGATACCCTACCACCAAAGGTGGGTATGACTATGCATGCACAGGGGGGATTAGCTTGAAGACACCCCAAAAATAATGAGGGGAATTTCTCAGAATATTCACAGTCACATTCCACCCGACCTTCAATCTCATACACGCTGCCGTTGTAGCGGACGATATCGCCGGTGCGGAAAAATCCCTCGTCATCAAAGGCATTGCATGTGGCCTTGGGGTTATCCAGATACCTGTAGACGCAAGTCAGATCGTGTAAAGGCTCGACCCAAGGCTGGGGAAATACCCTGTAAAAAGTACAGGAGTCTTGACAAGCAACTCTCCTCTAATGCCCTCACTCAGCTTAAAATCCACTCCTGACACAGGTTTCCCGATAGTTCGCTAACCCCTCGGGTGTCAGCCTCATCATGGACATTCTTATTCGCAGAAACACAAAAGATACATACCTCCATGAGAGAATCCTCTCCCAACGCTTTGAACGGCGAAATCCCCATCTCCGTCCCGCCATAGATAATAGTCACGCATCGCCCACCCAGCATATCCTGCCAAAAGGTTTTGACCTCCTGCAGCATCACCTGCCCCCCGGCGGTCGCTTCGCGCAGCTGGCGCACCCCGGCGCAGTACTCTTCCCGCTCTATGGAGGGGAGCATACTCAACTTATCGCGGTACACGAGCATTAGCTTCCGCCATATAGTTGGCAACAAATGAAGTACAGTGATTCCACCCTGGCGCAGACGCTCCCAGATCATGTCCGCGTCCACCAAGTACGGCCACAGCTCAATTCGAATGCCCCGCAGGAGCATGTTGACCATCAGGCGGATGGAGCCAATATATCCCGCCGCCCTGGTGAAAAGGAGGGCGTCGGCCTCGGTGCCGATGGGATCGACGTCAGCATTGAAGAATTGCCTCGAGTGAAGGACGCCTTTGGGTGGACCCATGGTTCCAGAAGTGAATAGGAGAAGCGCGGTGCGTGTGGATGGGAAATGAGTCGGTTGGTCGGTGGTGAATTGGAGATCTGTGGGGATGTTACCGGCGTGAGCGCTGATGGCAATGGACTGGATTTCCTGGTCGTTGGTGAGGATGGCTCGACGCCGGATGAACCACATGAGTTCGGCTTGCTGTGGGCTGTATACCACACATGCAGCTTTGGATTTTGCGATGCGGTCCCAGGTTGCTTCAGCCGACTCGGCTGTGGCTATAGATGTTTCTTTTTAGCTACGACTGTTATCACAAGGAAGAGCGACTGCGGGAATATACATAAAGGAACAATGATTCCACCGAGAGACAGGACTGCCAGGAATGCAACGACAAACTCCACGCTAGCTGGGGCGAGGATTCCTATACCGATAGGTTCGCGAAGCATTTTATTGCTATCCAGGGCGGTTTGAGGCAGTCGCTGCTGAAGAAGTTGCCGGAATCGAAGCACCCCGGACATCAGCTGTCGATAGGTAACTCTAATACCTGAGATATCATCGCTGATTATAACACGAGGGGGACCATTGGCAAATGTAACCAGACGTTGGAAGAAGGGTTCGTTGGAGAAGCTCATGGCGAATTCCACCTAAATGTAGTATAGGGTGGTAGGTATAAAATGAAGTCTGGAATAATCCACTGTAGGAAAAATCAAACTCGTAGAGTAGTATCTCATCGTTTATTCTCGGGCCCCACTGCCCAGGTGGCACATAGCTGCTCACCGCTGCTTGGGATCGATATCATGTTCAGCTATGTAGAAACATGACGAGTCACATTGGAAGCATGGGCTCAAATCTTTTGATCACACCCGAGATGATCTACATAAATACCCTAGGACGGAGTACGCAGTATCCATCCATATATGAGTGGATCTCGACGCCACGAAATCAACTTAAGTTTATTCATATTTTGTTTGAGTTTCTGTCTTTCTTCCTCTGTCCACGGTACATTTTGCAAGACATCAAGCAGTCCCCTTCCACCATGCCTCTTCCTACTACTAGTAGCATCTCCCAAACTGCCAATCTCCCAAACGATCCACTGTTCAAACAATTACTCAACAATGCCCAAGTCAACTCAAACATCCTGGTCCATGATCCAGCTCATAACAAGGACGCCACCACAGTTCAATTGCTTCATGATGTCGTGGCCTTGCAAAACAAAATCCTCTCACAGCTACCATCACACCATATAAACCACCACGGAAGACTCCAGACCCCAGGAGTCTATATCGTCATCCTTGCTCCCCTCAGTTACGACTTTATCGTTGCATTATACGCCGTCATCGCCTTGGGGGCTGCAGCGGTACCATTATGTATACTAGCCCTTGCTACTATTCTATTCATTTCCCACTCTCGCCCATGACTGACCATATAAACCCCTATATCTAGCAATCAAAGTGCTCCCCGAAGAAGGCGCCTGGCTCGTGAAAAAATGCAATGCCATCTGCCTGCTTGCCCATCCAGAGCAGATCCCGCTCGCCTCCCAGATTCGATCCCATGGGCCTACTACTATCACCCGTCCTAATAGTAGCCAACTTCCACTGATCTCAATCGAACATCCCCCAAACTTAAGCTCACCCCCCGGGCTTCCCCAGATCGACCCTACCCTAACTTTCCCCTCCAACCAGCCAGGCCTCCTCCTATTTACATCGGGCACAACCGGTCCTCCAAAGGGTGCTATCCTGCCTCGCCAACTCTTCTTCCCCCACGTCACACCCGACTGCACTGCCGATGATACCGCCATCGTCTATCGCGCCGTCAATGGTTTACCCGGGATCCTGAATCTAAGTGACCTAGTCTACGTCGGCGCGCGCATAGAGCTCTTTCCTGCCGGGATCCAGCCAGCCCCGATCTGGGAGCGACTCCGTGACGGGGGAGTCACCGTGCTAGCGGGTGCTACTCGCTTCTGGCAGGTTCTCATGACGCACTACGAGGAGAGGCTACGAGGCCTACCCGAGAATGAGCGTATCCTGTATGATGAGGGTGCTCAGAATCTGCGAGTCGTCTGGTTTGGGGGTGGAATGCCCTTACCAGTTGCGAAGCGGTTCTGGCTCCGCTTGCGCAAGGAGAGGGACTGGATGGTAAAGTACGGGGCATCGGAGTTGGGAAGGGAGGCGATGGTGTTTCGGTTCGCGAGCGAGAGTGCAGCTTTGAAGGTGAGAGTTCTGGTGATCTGGATTATAGCCACTCACCAGCGGACTGACTGACTGGTTAATGTAGCCGATTATTGGGCGTCCGTTGGCTGGGACTGAGGTCAAGTTGACTGATGGCGACCATGGGGAATTGTTGATCAAGAGCCCGACGATGATGATCGGGTATGTCCTCATATATTATTTCCTTCCCGGTGAGATTAAGTCTAATGATAACAGGTACATCGATGATGAAGAACGCACGCGTGCGGCATTCGATGACAACGGCTTCTATCGGACGGGAGATCTCGTCCACCAAGATGACCAGGGCATGTTCATCTTTGACGGCCGTGTATCGGCGGATTGTAAGTTACTCTCTTTACACTCTTTTTCCCTTCTCCATTTCTTTTTCCTCCGTCTCCTACCATGAGGGAACCGGCTGACAAGCGGTGTAGTCGTCCGGTTCAACGGGCTTCGTGTCTCAGTCTACGAGGTCGAGTCGCATCTATGCGACCTGCCCTACATGGTCGAGGCGTACGTACTCAGTATTCCAGACACTAAATATGGCCATCGAGTCGGCGCGCTCGTGGTTTTAGGTGCGGGAGAAGCATCACTGACGCTGGAGAAACTGCGGAAAGATCTAGCCACGGTGCTGGCCATCTATAAGTTGCCGACGGTGTTGCGTGTGGTGGACAGTGACGAGGAGCTACCACGTAGTCCGGAGGGCAAGTTGTCGAGGAATCCTGCTTTGCAGAGGTTCTTTCCTACGGAGAATGGAGAATTGTTGGGCAAGGTGGAGGTCTGGAACTTGGGGGTGGAGGAAATGAAGACAAATCGGGCGTGGGATTGGGGCGGCGTTGTTTGAGGAAATAATATCCTCACTAATGTGAACCCATCTTACTAGATAGGAGTCTAGTAGGAAGGCTTCTCAATTCCTTGAAATATATGCACATTCGATATATTGTTCAGGCTCCTACTAGTAGACGGTGAAGGCAACTTGAATGGGCTTCGCACTAATTTCTCAGCCGGAGGTTCAGAACACCTTGGGACAATATAAAAAATATGCATATTTTTCCCATCCTTTTTATGTCAACTGGCGTAGTAACATATTATATTCCAACCTTGGAATTCCTAATACAGACGTAGTTCATAGACTTTTCCCCCACCGTTACGATGTGATAGTGGTATATCCCCGCTGCATCTTCGCCAACTCCCTCAAGGCCGACCGATTCACTTTAAATCCCTTCCGGGGCAATTCGGAAAGACAATAAACTCCCCCAGTCAATTTCTGCAAGCCCGTCAACTTCTCCTCCGCAAATCTCTCAATGGCCTCCTGCACCTCCCCCATCTTTTGCTTTTCCCAGTCATCCCCTTTGGGCACCACAAAAGCCGTCGGCAAATCCCTCTGGCTGCCCTCCTCACGTACCCCCAAAACCACCACACTTCCAACTGACTGATGCGTAAACAAGACCTCCTCCAGCTCCGTGGCAGACACGTGAACCCCGTACCCTCCACCAGTCTTGATCAGCTCCTTGATCCGGTCCAGGACGTAGACATTTCCCTTCTCATCGAGGTACCCGAAATCCCCCGTGTGAAACCAGCCCTCGGAATCAAATGCGGCGGCATTGGCTGCATCATTGTTTTGATATCCTCGGTACCGGGCTAGACAGTTGCGGACGAGAAGCTCACCTGCGTGTTGGGGTCCCCATCCCCTCTGCTCCAGTTTCGTTTCTGGGTTGACGACTTTGGCCTCTGTTCCACTCACAAGAGTACCTGTTGACCCGGGGGTGCGAGAATCCTCGTCAAATTGCATGGAGATGAGCATAGTCTCCGCAGTGCCGAGTTCAAGGCTCAGTGGGATATCGTGGAAGCGACGCGATACTGCCGTCCGAAGATTCTCGTGAATTGGAGCCCCAGCTGAAAGCAGCCATTTGATTGACCTCGTCTTTGATGACGATGCCTCGACATGGGCAAGCTGTGCCGCCAGCGGAGGCGTGACGAAGAGGAAGGTGATTCGGTGGCGGGCGATTAGATCGACGGTTGATGCGGCATCGAGGTCGGGCTTGGAGGGTACTAAGATGACTCGGATCCCCAGGAGGATGTTAAGTCCCATGTTTAGCTTTGCGTTGATGAAGAAGCCGAGGGATAGTGGAGAGAGCCATGTGTCTGTGTCGGGGGATGTGTTGGCGGGAATAGTCGCGCGTGTGCCTTCGAGGGTGGCGATGAAATGTGCGTGGCTGACAAGGACGCATTTCATGTTTCCTGTTGAGCCACTTGTGCGATTAATGAAGCCTGTATGGGAGTCTGCAGCCTCAGAGGTGTTCAGGTTGAAGATGTCATCGTGGCAGTAGGTTGTGTTTGTCGTGAGGGTGGCGAGTGAAGGATACTGACAGCTGGAAGTGTCGTCGAGGGTGACCAGGGGCATGACTTGTCTGTCTAGCATGGCGGATGCAGCCTCGGCCAGTGAAAGCACATCGGTATCGGTGATGAGAAGTCGGGCGTTGATCTGCTGCAGATGACGGGCGACGTCGCTGGCGACAGTAGATGCTTGCACAGGAATCAGGGCGATAGTGGCACCCGCCGCCAATGCCCCAAAGAATGCGATGGGATATTGGATCTGATGGTCGTTAGATAAAAGGAATTCATTGAAAGAGGCCCGGAAATTTTACCTTGTCACGAGCGAAGATGGCGACGGCATCTTGCGGTTTGATGCCATAATGAGAGCGGAGGGCGCGGGCCAAGCGTCGGCTCTGGGCCTCCAACTCAGCCAGAGTTAGCTGCTCGTCGGTGCCATCGACGCTGTATAGCACGCGATTGCGAGGGTAGTCTCGCCGGCTGTGGTGGAAGATGAAGTTGAATACGTCACATTGGGGGACAGGGGGCAGGGGGAGTCGCGAGCGGAATATCATGTTTGGCTAGGGCTTCCACTGTATTTCCAAGGTTATTTGGGGATTCGGGGATGGCAGGAGACCACGATGTTTCTCGATCCATGAATATCTATAGTTTTTATCAAGAGTGAGACAGAGACACCATGTATTGTCGTAGAAGTCGTATACGAGAATGTATTGACTAGGCTACTATCAAGCAGCATCCATCTCCAGGGGGTAGATCTTCCTCGATTCCGGGTGCCCATGCGTTGGATGGTCTTGTCTCCAGTCCTGGGTAGATAGAACTATCGACGTAGTATTGCATAGACTAAGACCCTTGCAAATAGACTATTCATGGACTATCGGAAGGGCGTTTTCCATGACGATCAGCACATTCAACCAGTCTATTTCAAGGCATTTCCCCTTAACTCCCAACGAACAAACTATCATCGACCTCCCTCAACTCACTTCAACCCCCAAAGCGGAACCCCAACAATGACCAATCCATCAACAAAAGCGCCAGAAATAGCAGCTGCGCATGAATGGCTTCAATCATTCCACCGCCTCGGCGACTCTCTCTCGCCTGAAATGTGGGTGGAAACTTTCTACACCCCCGACTGCACAATGCAATTCCTCGGCCAGCCACCAGTCCACGGCCACGAGGCTATCATCGCCCATTTCCGCCGCCAGTTTGCCCGGCTCGAGTGCATGAAACATACTATACGGCATGTTGATGTCACGCACGAGCGCATCTACCAGGAAGCCACGGTAACATACGTCGTCAAGGGGGATCCAGAGCAGCGGCCAATTGAAGCGCAAGGTCTTGCAGTGTTTGGAAAAGGAGTTGGGGAGAGCCAGATTAGCTTCTTCACCGTCTATTTAGACCTGGGGCCATTGCGGGAGAGGATGAGGGAGGTGTTAGGGCCGGTTTGATCAGTGGAATGTATTGGTCTCAGAGGTACGAGATGCACTCACTATCTTAGACATCGTCTACTGCCGCCAGCATAATGTATGGTATTGTAATGAAACGATAAACAAAAGATCGGCAGACAATAGAGTTAGGAGAGCCTGAAGAGGTACAAAAGCAAAGCATTTGATACCAGGCAACGGCCAATTAAAGTACGAGGAGTTACTAGTAAGTAAGGGATAGATTAGGTTCTTCACCGTCTATTTACACGTAGATTTGAAGACATTACGGGAGAGGATGAGAGCAGTGTTAGAGCGGTGTAATGGGTATGTATTATTCCCACAGCGGCGCCGCAGGCATCATGCATACCTAGGTATTTTAACGAAACAATAGATCGCAACTTAGGGCTGATCCTCTTCACATCGGCGCCCCAGCCCAATCCCATGCCCGATTGATACTCGTCCGACACACCGATGGCCGCGCCAGCCACACCTGTACCGTTGCCTCAGAGCAACATCCATTCTCGCCCACGGGAAAAAATTGCCTTGCGGCGTCCCGGCGGATGATCTTGCCCGATATCGTGCGCGGCACGGTCTCCTCCTCCTGCAAGAACCGTAGAGCGGTGGGCAGCATAAATGCGGCTATCTTGTCAGCTAATTGTGCGCGCAGATTCGGCAGGTCAAAAGTGGCTGGCTGAGGATCGGCGTTAGGATCCTCGATGAGTCGGATTAGGGCGGCGGCGCGGTATCCACAGCGTTCATCTGGCATGGCGAGAATATAGCCTTCCCTCACCCCAGGGAGTTCGTTGAGCTGCTGTTCAAGGGCGGGGATAGGGATCTGATAGCCGTAGTATTTTATGACTGCGAGAGTGTGAGTATTTGATACCGGATTAATGGGTGTCAGTCACTCACAGTCTGTCGAGGCGCGGCCATGGAAGAAATAGTCGGTGTCTTCTCGTGACACCAGATCACCCGTTCGGTAGAACCCGTCGTCCGTAAATGCGGCTTTCGTGGCGGCGGCATTATTCAGATAGCTTCCGTCTGGGTCAGTCGAATTATTGGTATAGCATACTCGGCTATGATACGTACCGCATGAATACGTTCGGGCTTTTGATCAGTAACTCTCCATGATCACCTTCAGAAAGCTTAATGGTTGTTCCCAAGACCGGCTGTCCAAGGTAATTCTAAAGAATGCAGAAACCAGTCAATTACAAGTCCATCCTCTCTGGAGACCAGAAGGTACGTAAACTCACATTCCGATCCACTCCCAGCTCGTTTCTTGTGACGAGACATATCCTCCCCAGCTCTGTCACGCCGTAGCACAACTTCAACGGCTTCCCCAGGTCGCTCCAGAATCGCAGTCTCGACCTGATCAGTGTTCCGCCGGTGACCATGGCAGTATTTAGACCCCGTAGACCGCGTAAATAGTCCTCCCGCTGCGCGGCTGGTAGATGGTCAAGATGTTGCTGGAAATATTCCATCAAACCCTGCCAGACCGGGATCACCGCCGCGAGAAAGGCGGCGCCGCCTTTGCGCAGACGTTCCCACAACACGCCAGGTTCTGGACGGATAATCTCGATGCGACGTGCATATAGGGTATGCTTGATCAGCCGTACGGCGCCGACAGTCCACAGCGAGATACAGTTGAGATATGCCCCAGGTTTCGCTGGAGTGTAAGGCAGGGCCAGAAGGCGGCGCGCATGGACGACGCCCTTGGGGGGTCCTACTGTGCCAGAGGTGAAGACTAGCATGCTGGGCCGCTCGGGTGAAATAACCATGGCCTCTTCAATCAAGGGTAGGATTAGTTGCTGAGGGCTATGTATAGAAATTGACCGGACGTGGATGTCCTGCTGCTGGCTCAAGGCATATTGCTGAATCGCAGTGGCATGGTCGGAGACGCTCGGTCCAGCCATCAGGACGACGGACTGGCACTGCTTCATTAGATGCGAGGCTTCTTCCGGGAGGATGTTTGGGGCTGCTTCCATTAATATAAGTGTCTTCTTCCTGATTGTACCTGTGAAAAGGACCGGCGGAAAAGAGAGAAGAGAGAGCACCCACACAAAGGAACCACTGCTCCTCCAAGAATCAGCACCGCAAAAGCCGCCACAATGTATTCATAATTTCCCTGATTCAATAGACAGATGAATGGACGCTCCTCATGAATGATGTCCTGGTCGTTGAAGAGGACCCTGGGAAGCCCGTTCAACAATCCCTGTCGCGTGGCATATACATCCTGTAGAAACTGTTGGTGATTCGCCTCAATATCGCAGGAGGGGTCATGAAAGAAGACATCGTCGGGGGATGACTCTTCGCAGTGCTTTAGCAACACTCGAAAATGCGTCTCGTTTGGGAAAGGCAGAGTGACGGTCATTACGGACGAGATCTCAAGGAACCACAACACACCACGCCTCTTGTGGGCACCTGAGAAATTCGAATCAATATATAGTAAAACTAGTAGTAACTACTTGAACATGGAAAAGTACAAGGTTTTAATCTTGAAGTTACCTCCCTGTTGACGCCTAGGTAGATCAGTGCCTCATCTGTGCATTGGTATACCCAGCGTCCTGCAATGTCCGACCGACTATTGAACACCGCGATGCATCAGCGTTTTGCTTACCATATGTCTTGTCGAGCGTTAGCAGTGCCAGTACTATATATAAACAGCTGTGCATGAGAACTTGAAAATTTCGGCCGCAAGGCGAGATAGGCATGTCTCAAACTTTTTGAATCAACATTTCAGAAGAGTATCACATCATCATGGTATCCCCCCGGCTAGATCAATATGTCGGGCAATTCACCAACAACCCTATCTCCATCGACCCAGCCAGTCCACTCCGCGATTTTCTTACTCTTCATCCCGGATTGCGATTCCTCCGTCTGCAATGGCAAGATTATTCCGGTCTATTGCGCGCACGCCTCATTGTGCCGCAGCATCTCCTAGCCCTAACAGCCACCCAAAAGCTCGTACACATCCCGCCCATCGCCTTCCACTGCATCGTCGACAATAATCTTCTCCCCGATCTCGATCCCACCGGCAATCATTTTCTCGTCCCAGACTGGACTTCCCTGCGCTTCCTTCCATCTTCTCCCCATCCCACCGCAACCGTCATGTGTGGGGTGCTTGCCGCTACTCCGCCGCGCCCCTTGGATCTTGGCCTCTGCCCCCGCCGAGCCCTAACAACCATCGTCCGCCATGCCGCGCAGTCCTTCAGCCTGCACTTTCGGGTCGGCTTCGAAGTCGAATTCGAAGTCTTCCGTCGAGAAACACCCTTGTCAACCCCTCCACATAGCAAGTCCTCCCTCACTCCGGCAAGTACATCCCTCGGCCGCTTTGCCGTCGACGGGCTGCGCGCCGACATATACCCCATAATCGAAGAAGCCGTCCACCATCTCCTCGACGCTGGTGTTGGCATCCAAACCATGCAAACTGAAGGTCGGCGCGGGCAATACGAGCTCTCTCTAGCCCCCCGTGCCCCCCTCGAAGCCGTCGACGAACTCGTCTTCGTTCACGATAATTTGAAACAGGAACTGGCCCGACATGGTCTGATCGCGACAATGGCGCCACGACCCGTGGCGAGTCGGCGGCAGGCGACAGGACAGCATACGCATATTTCGATATCCCGAACAGAGGTCGCGTCGGAGTTTCTAGCGGGGATCCTGGCTAGACTACCCGGGCTGTGTGCGGTTTGTATGCCGTTCGAGGTTTCATATGAGCGGGTTCAGCCGTATTTGGGAGGTGAGGTGGTGGCGTGGGGGATGGAGGATCGCACCGTTCCGGTGAGAGGGATTGAGGAAGGACATTGGGAGCTGCGGTGCGTGGATGCAACAGCGAATATGTATTTGGCGTTGGCTTCCGTATTGGGGGCGGGTCTATTGGGAGTCGAGAATGAGGAAACACTGCGGTGGGCGGATTCGACCAGGGAGAGACCTCGGGAAAATGGAGTTGCTGGGCGCCAGTTGAATGGGATCCCTGAGAAGTCCAATGGATACCATGTAGGTAAGGCAAATGGAGTGATGTCCGCGGAGCCAGTGCCGCTACCCCGAACCCTGGATGCCGCCCTAGATTTGCTCGAGAAGGAGGTCGTCCAACTCGGTCAGCTCATGGACAGCTCGGCTCTCGAACATTTCCTGCGGGTAAAACGCTTTGAACGGGATTCTCTTGACCGGAAAGACCCCGAAGATGTGCGGACAATGTTGAGCGAGCTGTTTTAATGGAAAACTGGAATGGGGATATAAGGCATGGGAGTTCGACTTCGGGGGTCGCAACTTGAAGCTTTGTATACATAATCCACTGTGCTAGATATATCCATGCTACATTCACACTCATGCATCTGTTCTTTGTAGCAGGCCAGTACCCTTCTTCAAGTTGCTGGGCCGCATGCGCTGTCCATAATAATACACCACCCACAACATCCCCGACATCACCAGATATATCCCAGCTACTACTGTCCCCATCCAGCCGATGCCAAGCAGCTTGATTCCAGGGATGATAGCCGCCACTGCGCCAGCAGCACACAGGAACCGTGCCATATTGGCCGCCGCCAGCGCCATCGCGGGCCGGCGTCGATGAATTCCCAGCAGCAACCCAGTAAGTCCTACACTCGCCCCCGTGGTGGCATTGCCGGTGAAAAAGAGAACCACCAGCGGGCCGGCCACATGGACATCATGTTGCATAAGCCAGCCGTAGACCATCACCCAGGCACCGGCCAGGTAGACCAGAGGGAGGATAACCTCCAGACGGACGCGCTCGAAAGGGAACTCCCGGGGGTCTATGACTTCCGCGCCGATGTGACGGCGGTATCGCCGCATATTCTTCGCCGTGAGAGGACTTACTATCCAGCGTGCGGCGAATCCACCGGCGGCATATGGCACGTAGACGAGCCCAATCTGCCAGATCTGGAAGCCGTATTGGCGCTGGAAGAGCAGCGGGATACTGGCGAAGATGGCCATGGAGCCGCAGAAGAGGACAGCCTGGGACGCCACCAGCAAACCAGTCTGCCAGCTGCCGAGGAGTCGGATGGTATCGAGGACTCCGCGCCTGCAAGTCGAGCCGGGTTGAGGGGGTGATTCGGGACAGTATTCGAGTGGATGCATCCAGTCGATCAGAGCCCGGTTCCAGCGCTGCGGTGGCACACTTCCGTCGCGTACCACCGCGCGACACGACTCGCGCAAGAAAATCAGGATGAGAAGGAGCATGACCCCGGAAAATATGGCCAGGAACCAGAACACACTTCGCCACCCGAGAAATTGTGCGAGGAGGCCGCCCGTGACAGGCCCGAGCAGACTGGCCAAGGTGTAGCCGGAGGATGTGTAGATGCGGTATTTCCCACGTTCCGCACGGGTGATGATATCCGTCATGGCAGCGATGCCCACCACGGACAGACTGCTGGCGCCGAAGCTTTGCAGGCAGCGTAGCGCCATCAGTGCGGCGAAGCTGTTCTGTGACGCGAGGCCGATGTTGGCGCCGAGATATACTGTCAGGCAGACTATGAAAACCGGTCGACGTCCACGTTGGTCCGAAAAGCTCGCCGTTAACAGAGGGAAGAGGGCTTGGGTAATCTAAAGGGTGTGAGCGAGGTGGACTTGGCTTGATGCGAAGGATAGTTAGACCAGGGACTCAGATATAAAGCATACCATGTACACGGTGATGGTCAGGCTCATTCGACTGGGGGAGACGTGCAGATCTCGCGACAAACTACTCAGGATGGGAAAGTAGATGCTCATTGGTGCCGGCCCCAGGAAAGTCATGGTGGTGACGATAATAATCGACAGGATTTTTTCGGGCCCCGACAGAATCGATGGCGATGGCGATGGTCCATGGTTTTGATGGTCATTGCCTTTCTTGGGTTCGGCAAGTTTGGGTTGGGAAAGCTTCATGAGTTGGAACTTGGGGTTGCCGGAAGATAAGAATCGATGATTTTCGCAAGACATCAAAAGTCGGACTTCTTTCAAGGGGGTTCGGAAGGAGTCGACTACGTATTCGGCCGTCCTGCATGGTCGATAAAGGGGGTCATCCTGGGTCATCCATGATCATCCATTCTCCAGCACATCCCATCACATACTGAAAAGCATGGTCTGGGAAATTTCCCCCAAGCCATAAGGACTACTAGTAGGTCTAGACTTTGAAATTGACATGCCTGTGGGTGGTGGGTGGCTATGGTTTGGGTATGGAGCAGTGACAACTCACCCAGTATGTAGATCTTAGGTAGATCATAGGTACTAGAAGAAAAGTAATGCCCTATGCCCCACTATTATTTTTACCCAATGCTTGCTTATTTTAGTGCCAACTAGTAGTCGCAATTAATTTTTTTAACCTCATGGCTAGTCCTTTTTAGGAGATACTTCCATTTGCCCCGTACAGGCTTGGTCGTTTTTTGGAAACCTTGAAATATACTTGACAAGTCTAAGTTCAATCTCTAGCCTAATTTGTAGTCGGCGCCAGCAAAGTTATAGGTACATCATCATTCCATGATCGAGTTTTTCTCTCCTTGAACTTTCCTTAAAACACTCGTTCTTTACATCTCATTCACGTTATATCCCATCATTCAAGATAATTCCATCCATATCTCTCGACAGGACTCGGAGCCTTAGAAGAGATGGACCTACGTCGTATGGGGATGTCCCCTGCCGAGCTGCAGCTGTTCTTTCAGCCAATTTTTTCCGATCTTACTGGCAAGTTCTCTGGCCGATTCAGATACAAATACAATGAAAAAGCCTATGAATGCCCATCAAATATTATAAGTGACTTTCTATTTGCTGAATACCGATTTCGAGTTGCTGCTCAACTGAAGGCAAGCTCTAAAGTGACGCCAGTCCATGAAATTGTCTTCAAATATGCTATGCGTGAAATGAACCTGTTTTTGAAAGAGCTCGCTCTACCCCCTAGAGCCCTTCCATCGGCTCTCGCAAAACGAGATCCAACATGGTATCTTTCTGATCGACTTATAACTTATTGCAAGCAAAGTGGTGGCTGTTGCAGTCGAAGCTGCGGTTGTTGCACCAGGCGCTTGCCAGTAGATCGTCCATCAACGACAGGTATAAGTGGGCATTGCTCTTGGGGGTGTCCCTGTTGTATGAAATGGAAAGGCCCTGGAGATGGGCTTTACTGGGCCAGTGAGGGGATCCTTCTTGAACAACAATATAAGGACGCGCTTGAGAGTGACAACCCGACCGTTCTGCTTCGTTTAGCGGACGCTTATTTCAGTTCAGAGCCTACACCACAACCGGCTTCAAACCAGGCATTAGGTAACAGTTATACGGAGAAGACAAAATCCAATTCTTTGGGACCGGGTCCAAGCAGTAATTTGAAAGCCACATCTAAAGAGATCATTCCAAATGGTGCCATGAACGAAGCATCCTACACTTCTCCACCGCCATATGAACACGGCGTGGATGGGGATCGCGATATGAGAGGGGGTCAGGGCACCCGGATAGACGCTGAAGAAGTAAGTTCTACCATGACGATAAGTGCCTCGCCCAACGGAGGAGCTACTAGTACTCTTTCCTGGCTCAAGAGTTCTTTGAAATCGCGCAAATAGCCGTGATTTTATTTAGCTCTTAAGATTTGCTTTTCTGGATCTCTGTCCTCTTCCAAGGTTGCTAAGAATACGAAGTGATTGTATTGAATATAACCTACTAGAAAAACTTGGATATAAATCACAGATAAGGAGCTATAGCTCCGCACCCAGAACTTGAAGTAGTAGTAAGCAACTCCCAGAGTCTTCAAACTCCATATTTAACTCATTTTCAAAAAGCCGAGAGAATTATTTCCTCGTAGACGTGAGCGCCGAACGTAACTATCTATAGTTTTCGTTCCGAGTCACAGCTAGGAAAGTCAGAGACCACAACTGCCGGATATTGGATTCTGCAAAAGGCTTACATTAGCAAAAATAGAAAGACAGCCAAGAATATACGAAAGGCGTATTGAAAGCAAAATCAAATAAGTACTTACCAGTCTGACCTCCAACCCCAGGTGGAGCAGGTAATACGCCTAAAGGCGTGACTTGGAACGAACCATTTCGATAAACCCAAGACCAGACCTCACTCGAGAGCTGAGCCTCATTCTTCTCAATCGAGTCCCAGAGAACGTTATACGCGGCCCGCACATTTGTATAGACAGAATCATCAGTGCAGAATTCCGGAGTAGGCATCACTGCTTTATAATTATGGCCTCTCTTCACAGGTTCAGAGTTGACAGAGAAGTTCGAAGTAACCTCGCATCGTCCTAGCTGTAGCTCCAATCCCCTGGCCATCATTGCTAGCTGCCACGACCACACAACTGTGCCATGGTATGCTCCGGTTGTGAAATTCTGCGCGTATACGGGGTCCTCTCCGAATGCGGGATTCGCGACAACCATACCAACATCAGTCATCAGACCAGCTGGGAAAGTGCGGCGGATATTGGTGGCAGACCCGTTCAAGAATGGGGTGAGTTGTTCATCGTTTGTAGTGTTGAGGAGGAAGTGACGGAAACAATCATCCGTATTCATGATCTCCACCTTGGACAGATTGTTATATCCCTCCAGAGCAACAGCATGGAATGTAACATCAGTATCAATGGCGGAAGATTGATTTGGTCCTGTAAAATGGTCTTTCGAAAAGGATGTGACTAAAGATTTGGCCTTTGACTGAGGAATAGTCACGCTGAAGAAGTCCAGTGTATTATCTTCCCAGACCTTCGCGTATGTATCTGCAAGAGAGCCCCACTGCTTTCTGCGTGGGAGAATACCTGCGCGAGACAGGGCTCCTATAGATCGGAGACCTGCTGGCACGAGTGCTGTATTCACATCGTAGGGAATCCGGCCTCCACCAAGTCCTGAAATGGTTGTCAGCGAGGCTTGAGTCTTTCAATGGGAAATATAAGCATACCGTAGGTGCTGTCTCTCCATTCACCAACGATTTGATTATCGTGAAGGTGAATGAGGTTTTCCTTGGTTTGGTTCTTCACAAAAGGGCCCGCAAGACGCATGATTCGCTCCGCATTGGTCAGGGCTAAACCTCCCCAGGTCAAGTTCTTGTTTGCTGGATTGACCGACCCCGCAGTGGTGCTGAAAAAAGAATTAGACGTCGTCTCTATATCATCGGAGTGATTCATTTACTTGAAGAATTTAGCAGCTCGCTTTTGGCCGATTGGATTGTCCACAAAATATCGCTGCATCAAGACGGGGAGATAGTAATCCGAGTCGACCTGATAGAATAGTCAGTACTGGTATTTTCAAGGATAGAACTCCTCTAGAACATATGTACCATCTTGTAATCACAACCCATGGCAGTGCTTGTGATATTCTCCTGTTTATTGGTCCAAGTCGCGTAGTCTCTGTACAAGGCTTAGTAAATACCCTCAGTTCCAATTTCTAAGATACTGACCCAATTGTCTCCTCATGACAGACAGTGCCGTCGGTCCGATTGATTCTTTCCAAAACTGCGCCGATAACAGCCTCCGTGGCACTTCCCTCGCCATAGCTCAACACAGGCTCTAGTAGTAAAGTGGCGATCATCGAGTCACGGCCAAAATACGTCAGAAAACGCCACGCGCCCGCTAGAAGTTTCTCTGAGTACGATAAGAATGAAAGAGCAGTCGTCTGACCTGACATAGTCGTAGCGAGGTTATTCGATGCATTATTGAGTACTGCGGCAGGCTTCAGTGGTGTAAGCTCTGGATAATTAATTGTCGCCGAAAAGAGATAATCGCCTGCTTCGAAGGCGACAGTGCGGTTATCCAGAGAGAGGCCGCCATCATTCTTGGAAGTAGAATTGCCCCAAGGCTGAAATTTCAGGGTTGTAACCGTGGTGTTGTCTAACCAGGTACGCTGCAGCGAGATGCTCCCATTGCCCGAGGAAGAGAATTTGACTGCATCCTGAATCTCGGGATAGAGGAGACTAGGACCCTCGACGAAGTCGCGGATTGTACGGATACTTCCCAAAATGGGAACTGTAAGCTTTGCAGACGAATTGAATCGCAGGACGCCCTGAATTCCGACGTGAGGAGGTCCATTGGAAGATGCGTTGTAGACTGGGCTCAGAGGGTGAGCGTCGGTAGAATTGACGAGCTCAATTGCCAGTGTACCATTTCCGCCATTCTGTGGTGCGAAAAAGGTGCAGACACCGCTATTTCCAGCCGGCCACGCTACAATCAGACGAGGCCCGATTATTGAAAGATTGCTGTCAGGAAGCGGACTGGTGACGACAGCCTGGGCGGCGACATTGCAGTCTGAGTAGAAGTAGTTCTTGTAAGGCAAGTCATCCAGCGATAGCTTCGAGGCTGGATTAGGGCATATGGGGGCCACAGCTCTGGCATAGATAGCCTGAGAGAACTGTTGTTAGACTCGATGATGTTGGAGATGTTACAAAGCGCCACTTACCGCATCATCACTTTCCGCGGCCGCCCTTGCGGAAGCACCCAAAGCACCCAGTAGGTGCAAGATCTGTAGAAACTTCATGGCGAGCTGTGCAGAATCATCTACTCGGAAGGTTCAGATATGTTTAAGTAGTCAAGATGCATAGATCGGCAATGTCGTATTATGCCAGGTTATAGACCTTCCTGAAGAAGTTGGGATTGTACAATAAGTGGGTCATCTCCCCACGGGGTTGTGGGGAAATTTTGGTCTGAAAGTTTGACATTCCCGACATTTCTCCGTACCCACAGTTCTGGCTGCATCTCCATATTCGTGCTGGTTATGGAATGTAGGATCAGTTACACGGTATGGAGCTTAAGGAGATATCCAGCTCGAGATGAAAGTGGAATCTGCCCTTCTAGATTCAACATTGTGTGCAGCTCTCCAGGAACGTCAAGGCGGACGGTCAGTAGGTACTAGTGGCAATCGAAGAACATTTTCCAAGCCATTGACGCTATGTTAATGTTTGAGGCTTATATGTGACATAAGTTTTAGGTTTCTTTGCTCAGACTACCCAATCAAGAAGAATGAATTAACCCCAAGCTTGGATACCCCAACTTCAGATATACCAGTGGGGACAACCAAGAGAGTCCTTGCATAGACTAGCAACAAAATATACTGCTTTCGGAAAGTGATAGATTCTAGAATGCCGAAATTATGCCTCAGATCTCGGCACCTACGGAACCCGCGATGAAGATTACTCCATTCGGCAGGCTAGATCTTATATGAATCCGAAATTATGCCGATAGAAGCTTGGCAATTTAATGTGCTCGGGTGGAACTTGCTATAGAAATTCGGAGGTAGAACAGCTGATATACTCCGCTACCAAAACGGGCATTTGAAGTTTGGGAGGGAAGAGAATAACTTGAGTGATAACAAAATTGAAATCAGTCCCGAGTCATATTTCCGGCCTCCGAACTTGATTCTCTCCACTTTCTCTTCGACTTGATAAAAGTTCAGGTAGTACCTACTAGTAGGTGTACTAGTATCTAGCAAAAGGTGACTTAGAATTGAGAATCAGACACCAAGGTCTTTCCAAACCATTATTCCCAAAATAAAACCACCAAGAAAATGGCCAATCCACTTTCCACGCCACCCACCAAACTCCGCACCTCCATGATACCAAACCGTGAAAGCGTCAACCTGTGCAGCGATCTAAACAGCCAACCAGCCAATCAGCCCAAGGCCTGAAACAGATCTATACACACCTCACTCTCCCATAGTATAAAATCGAGCCGACTCACCACAGTCCCAATCATCAGAGCCTTCAATCCTTCCCAGTTACCCTGCAGTCCTAGAAGCGCATAGGTCAAACCTAAAGCTAACTCACGACCAGCACTCGCATACAGAAATGGGGACGGAGAGCTGTTCGGGGATAGGGGGAGACCGAAAAGTCTATAGGCAGCTCGTGGAGCGAAGAGTCGACATAATCCCAATCCTAGCAAGGATGTCGCGATGAAGGTAGGTACTGGTGGTAAAGATGACATGGCCTCGGAGGTAGGGTATACCGTGGAGCTGAGACAGTAATGCTTGCTTATAAGGGAAGATTGTATAAGACAGGTAGGATTCGGGAGATATAGGTCAGCGACGACTTCTGACGAAAAATGCCTCGACGATACGAAAGTTTTCTATTATGTGGTAGTCCGTGACGGTGTACAAGTACACTAAGCCAAGTGACGAATCAGCCAAGATGAATACGAGCAGGGCATTGCATTCGGAGTAATCGGCTCTGCGCAGTCGTCACTTGAATTTTGCCCCGAGAATATCGGGCGTGGATTAAGGCCTTACTGGGGATATTTTTCCTTTTGCGTTTCTGGGCGGTAATTCGGCGTTGGTGATAATGCGTGAGCATGTATGCCATGTGAGGTAGGAGTGGGAAGTTAGCAGATATGAATTGGGATGAGTGCAAAGTCGCTTTTCGGGTTTCGTATTTTCCTTCTGCATTTATGCCAAGAGGCCGGCTTACTACCAGATTCCAAGGCTATTGAGTATTCTCAAGCAGTTGATAACATGACCGCCAACGTAGGCACCCATATCAAGTCCCTGCCATCTCTATCTCTACAATTATAAATGCATTTCCCATGTTCATATTTGTTCATATTTAACACGAGTCCGTAGACTAACCGAATCGGTTTATATACAAGAAGTAGTGTGTATGTGCAACTAGACCCCTAGTCCCCCACCATCTGCGCGGGGCGCGAGATGCTGTGATTTCAATCACACAATAGACGATGGGGGCGGGATCCGAAGGCCGGGAGTGAGACCCGTGGCTGGAACAAATGTACCCATGCACTTGACTCAAGTCTCAGCGCATGAATAAGGTACATCTGTACCCTGCATGGGGTGTTGCGCTGCGGTGGGATATCACATGTGCGTGCGCATGTCACATAAGTCGTAAGTTCATCAATGAGTGAAATGGTAGAAGTATATATGGAAAGGGTGATAGATGTGTGGGTGGAAGTATCAACATCGGGTATAGGGCTTCATCCTGGCTTCTCGGGTATTCTCGCAGGTTGGCGCTGGTAGTGAGACCAGGGGTCATTGAAATCGATTGATGTATGATCGCCATGATTTCTGATATGTGTCCCCGAGTCCCACGAATTTGGGATCTCTGCGCTGCCATTCTGGTCGCGAGACGGGCAATGTTCGAAATAGGCGACGGAAACATCGTCATCCATCCAGGATTGTCCTCGGGTAGTATGTGTTTGAGCGGTTGGGGCGTGGGTGAGGTCCGAGGTGACGCGAGTCGCATCGACAAAATCAGGAAGTTCGCGGGGCACAGAGAAAGATTCGGGTTTCCAGACGTGATTGTGGACGAGGTGAATTAGTTTACCGAGGACGGCGAACTCAAGCTTCAGTTTAATACTGTAGACGGCGCCTTTCAACATTGTCTCCATGATATAGTAGTCGCGGTATTCGGCGACAAGCAGTCCAATGTCCATAATGATGATAATCAGATTAATGATGATGAGTTGGTACTGAATCTTGCGCTTAGAGCGGTCCATGTCGAGGTGTATCATGCGCACTGTTTCCCAAATGTAAAGGCCCGATATTATGAACTCCTGTAGACAGAAGCCAGTCATTTGAATCTTCTCCATGACGTTATACCCGTTTATATAAGGATTGACGTGTCTTTCTCCCGCGAGGTTACTCCCATAGGTCAGAACGGTGGTAGGAAGGTGAAGACAGACAGCGTCGACAAGGATCATGGTCAGAACGCGCCGAAGAATGCGCTGGTTGTCGAGGACTAAGTGCAGACGCGAGTATAGAACAATAGACTGGCCGGTCACCATTGTCCACCAGCCGATGGTGAGAAAGGTTACTGACAGCCATGTCGCAGAGGTGAGTTCAAAGAACTTCAAGAGGAAACCAAGGGAGTATGGAATCAAGCCGACGGCGCAAGAGACGAACAAGCTCCAGAAATAGAGACCACGGTACTGGGCAAAGGTGACGAAGATGAGGATGATCAGTTCGAAAGCGTTGTACCAAGTGACACCAGCCAGAGTAGCGATGGTGATCTGCATTCCCAAAGAAGTGCCTTTGATGCCGCCGGTGATGCCCTCGCCGGCGGCGGTGATATTCGCCATGGTGCTTGTCAAGGAGAATGGGACATGATTAGGTGGGGAGAGGAAGAAGCATCGTTAGCAGCAGCATCAGGTGAGAGAAGAGAGGATTCATATGGGGGCTTTTTTTGGGG
>JAVMSB010000390.1:0-25235 GCA_031761475.1 Penicillium pancosmium | reverse complement strand
AGTATATACTATATACTATACTCTAGAGTATACCCCGTATACTACTCTATACTCCATACTCTACTCAGTGGCCTCTTACGTGATCTGTTGACGGTTCCCCCTTTCTCCCCATCTCCATTGCCGCCCTTGCACTTTCATTCTTTCATCCTCCTCACCTCCTCTTTTCTTTTCTCTTCTCTTCTCATTTCTTTTCTTCTCTCTCTCTCTCTGATCTTCCGACCCTTGTCACTCTCTGTATGTTGTCCCCTTACCCATGCCAATGCCAATGCCACCATTGATCCAATCCACCACCACCTCCACTCCACTCCCCCTTTTCTTCAGCCTTAGTCTCGTACCGTTCGGTCCAACTCTCTTCCACCTAGCCTGTTTCAGCTAATGTCTTCTCCTTGCCCTGCATAGTCTTTTTTCTTCTTCGGCTCCGCACTCTCTCTTGCAGGGACCCCCCGTATATATCTGACTTCGCTCTACGGAGTACTCAAAAAAAGTGCGTCCCTCCCCCACTCCATCCCCCTCTCCCTTCTTTCATATTTCAATTCCTCTCTCTCGCGTGCTCTCGCGCCCTTTTGAAACACATTCCAATTAACTTCCGGTCTTCCTCCAGACACCTCTCCAGTCCGTCCTTGTCCACCCCGGTCGTGTTTGCGGAGAAAGACAGAGAACGAGAGAACAAGAGTTGGTCCCCCTGAATGGTGATTTGATATTTATTGCAACCCGGCCAAGTCCCCTGGACGACGCTCGTTAAATATCCATTTTCACCCCTGGATTGGTTTCTCCCATCTTGGGACGATTCCGACTCCTCCCTCCCTCTCCCCCTGAGCGTGAGAGATTCACCTCGCCATGCAAACCTCGGATGCCTCTAGCATCAACAGTTCGCGTCTGATCCCCCCTGGCTCCAAATACTCCTTGAACGGCGACACCGGCTTCTCCCACGGCGCGTATCACTCCAACCATCACAACCAAGGCTTCTCCAACCGCAACGCTCGTCGCGCCAATATCCCGGCTATAAACACCGCTGCTGTCGGCCAAACCGCCGATATGTCCTCCGGTTACGATATGAATTATACTCCCCTGCTGCCCTCCCAGTTGCTCGTGGGAAGTCCCTTCCAACCGGGAACCCCCTCGACCTTTGCCTCTCCCCAGTTTGCCAACTTTGGTGGCTTTCCCCAGGGCAATGCCAACGGACACGCGCAGAACCATCAGCTCGGCAGCCCGACTCAGGGTATGCAGAACCCCGGAATGTACCCCGGAATGATCTCGACGGATGGACTGGGCGCGTCGCACTTGCTGGGGGGACCCCAGTCTCCAATCAATGGAATGGGCGGCCTCGGCAACGCGGCCCTGGGCAGCTCCGGAGCCTCAGTGTCACCCGGAATGCTGTCCGGGACCAGTCGCACAGTCTACTTGGGAAACATCCCGGCGGAGACCAGCGCGGAGGAAATCCTCAACCATGTGCGCAGCGGCCAGATCGAGTCGGTGCGCCTGCTCCCCGATAAGAACTGCGCTTTCATCTCTTTCTTGGACAGCAGCTCTGCAACCCACTTCCACTCCGATGCCATCTTGAAAAAGCTGGCCATCAAGGGGAATGACATCAAGGTCGGCTGGGGTAAGCCCTCTCAAGTACCGACTTCCGTCGCCCTGGCGGTTCAGCAGTCGGGTGCGTCGCGTAATGTTTACCTAGGCAACCTTCCCGATGAAACGACTGAGGACAACCTGCGCGAGGAGCTAGGCAAGTTTGGTGCCATTGACACCGTCAAGATCGTGAAGGAGAAGGCAATTGGCTTCGTCCACTTCCTCTCGATCAGTAATGCCATGAAGGCCGTCACACAGCTCCCCCAGGAAGCCCAATGGCAGGCTCCTAAGCGCGTCTTCTACGGTAAGGATCGATGCGCCTACGTGTCCAAGACCCAGCAGCAGAACGCCGCGCAGTTCCTCGGTATTGCGCCGGGCTATGCGCATGTTCTGAACTCGGCCGATCGCGATTTGATTTCGAACGCGCTGGCCCAGCAATCCGTGGCTGCGGCTGCCGTTGCGACCACGGCTGGTGGCGTCAACAACCTGGGCAACCGGACTATTTACCTTGGAAATATCCACCCCGAGACCACCATCGAGGAAATCTGCAACGTCGTGCGTGGGGGTCTTCTTCACCACATCCGTTACATTCCCGACAAGCACATCTGCTTCGTTACCTTCATCGACCCGACCTCGGCCGCCTCCTTCTACGCCCTGAGCAACCTCCAGGGCCTGATGATTCACAACCGACGACTGAAGATCGGATGGGGCAAGCATTCCGGACCTCTCCCGCCAGCCATTGCACTCGCAGTGAGTGGCGGCGCATCTCGAAATGTCTATATTGGAAACTTGGATGAAGCTTGGACCGAAGAACGTCTGCGTCAGGACTTCTCCGAATACGGAGAGATCGAATTGGTGAACACTCTGCGTGAGAAGAGCTGCGCATTTGTCAACTTCACCAACATCGCCAACGCTATTAAGGCGATCGAGGGAATGCGTAACCGCGAGGATTACCGCCGCTTCAAGATCAACTTTGGCAAGGATCGTTGCGGTAACCCTCCGCGCCAGGCTGGCAACAACTCCAACTCCCAGGGCCGTAACGGACAGGGGTTGGAAGGGCCCCAGTCTCCTTCACCCGCCATCAATGGCTTCCAGCAGCCTCTTAGCCAGTCTGGCTCCCAGTCGAGCCCAACTCGCCCGGCACTCTCGCCCGCCTCGGGCTCCAACGGTTCGCAGAATGGACAACAGCGTCACCCATTACAGAACGTGTCCTCTCCCTCCGGTGTGCTGAATGTGGGTTCGAACAACCCCCTGACTATGTACCTGAACCAAATGTCCCAGCAATCTCAGGACCAGGAGAACGGTCTGCGTGACCCAATGGCTCTGGCCAGCCTGCAGGCTCAGTCCCAGGTGCCGCAGCAATCCCTGTACAACAGCTCTAGCAACGGCGATCTCTCCAACGGAAGTATGGAGGCACCGATGCATCAGCATCAGCACCAGCACCAGCACCAACATCAGCACCATCAACACAAGCCTTCGGGCAACGGCTACCTGAGCGTTGGCTCTGGCTCTGGTCCTGGCCACCATGCCACAGCAAGTACTAATAGCCTGAGCGTGCCTCGTGCGTCGCACTCGCGTGCTGTGAGCCTGCCGTCTTTCTCACAGGAGCCATTTGGACCTGTCTCTGGACAGAGTGGTCACATCCGTACCGGCACTACCCACCAGCCCCAGGCCAGCTTTTCCAGCTTCTCGTCCGCCCTGGGCGGAATAAACCACTCTGGTTTCGGTCTTGCCATCCAGAACGAGAACTCGCTGCCTGGCTGGGCTGAAGAGGAAATAGGCGCCAAATAAGCACATTCCTCCTCACCACGCTTCTTCTCCGAAGATGCATAATTCGACTCATTACCCTTGGTGAACTCTAATGGCATTTCTCCCTTCTTTTTATTTCTTCTTTTTCTTCTCCTTTTTCTTCTCCTTTTTTTTTACATATAGTTTATTTTGATCGTGACGCCATCTCTGCATCTGACTTCGTTTCTTGTATTGGTCTTAATATCTCGATTTTTTCTCTCTTCTCTTTCTGACTCTTCGACATTCTCTTCTAACCCCAATTTCTTTTCTCTCTTCTCCTTTTTTGTTTCAGCTCTTGTGATTGTTTTGGATTAACACCCCTTGTGTCCAAGCATGTCTCCTTCACCGCCAATGACCCTTCTATCCCCTTTAATCCCCTTCTTCTTTACCACTTTGTATTGCTAGCTGGCTATGTTTTCTCCCTTTTCTTACTTCGTCTTTCCCGATTTCACAAACAATGGAGGCAAGGGCTTGTCTTTTTGTCTTATGTTATTCACCCCTTCTGGATGGGTTGCAGAGTCTTGGTGGTTGCACCGGCTATGCCTCCCATCGTCTCCAGATATCGGTCCCTCTTTTCAGTCTTCTTGACATTTCTCCTTTTATTGATCTTTTATTGAATGTTTTTGGCCATTGGGCAGGTTGCATCGGGTGGTACGATCCAGTGAAAAATACCCTGTCTTTTTACTCACCCCCTGGTTGTTGGGTTGGGGTGGGCTGCAGATGTGTAATTACATAGTGGAAAGTTCCCGGGGAAGAATGAAATGAGTCAACGCAATGGTGGTGCCCTGCAATGTACGATATACAATTAAAAAGGCAGTCAATTTAATTGACGAGCTCTATAAATTATCTCTTCAAATACGGCGGAAGTATTCTTGTTCTTGTTTGCGCATCTCCAACTCCGATCTGCATATCACGTGACCTGACTCAGCTCCTCGCGTGAAATGACATCTCCATCTTTCAGTCTCTCAACTTCGATCCCCAAAGCAATCCTATATCCCCCATCCACTTCGACATGGCTCTTCCGCCAGAGCAGATCAATATCAAGCGGCGGCGTGAGGAAGAGCCCGTCGAGACATTGTGTATGTATAGGCCCATTCTGCAGATTTCTCCATGGTTATTATTTTTTTGACCCCACGATCTACACCCCACCAAGGAAGGCCAGGTCAAGTCTACCAAGGCTTTGACTATGCTCAAGCCATTGGTTCTTCCCCTCCCCCTGTATACCCAATATTCAACCATCATAATGAAATAAAAACCCAAACTTCCAATTGATTTCACAAACCCAAATCAACCCCAACAGCAATAACTAACATCCCACCCCAGACATCCAATCCGCCCTCCACCAAACGAAGCGCCGTTTCACGGACTTCGTCTTCCAAAGGGTCCCACTGAAAGCCAGTGATCTGGACAATGAGAATGAAAATGGCAGTGGCAATGCCTCAGCATCACCACACCCAGCAGCACAGCGACTCCTCCGCAGCCCACGCTCCGTGAGCAGTCTGCATGTGAACAGACGAGCCAATGCAATTCCCCAACCCATCTCATCATTAGCATCATCATCATCAAACGGCGTCCCCACAGTCCGGGCTACGTCTCCAGGCGCAGAAATCCGCGACACCCAGCGCCGAGCTGCAGCGCAGAAAGACGCCGACGAGAAGCGCAAGCGTGCCCTACGCCCAGACTCGCTTTCAAATGTTCAACACACGTCGTCAACCGCGCCTACGTCCCCATCACCCAGCAACGCGGCAGCAGTAGCAGCAGCTATCGCCCCCCGGGTTTCGCGCTCAGCGCCAGGCTCGGGCCATGTCTCTACAGAGACAAGCGGCGCCGCAACACCGTCAAGTCGCGCAGCCTCTGTTCGCAGATTCCAGATCTCGAGAACTAGTTCTCCGGCCCTGGGACTCCGGGGTGCCGGCGGTGTCCAAAAACGGCGTGCCGAGGGTTCACCTGGTGTTGCCGTTCTCGTTGAGCAGTTACAGCGGACCCAGCATTCGCGAAAGGCATCCATGGTTGCGGATTTAGTTGGAGAATCGCAGACTCAGGCCCAATTCAACGAAAAGGGAATTGTGGTGGATCATCCTCTCGCAGAATCAGTAGCAGCAGCGCCAATCAAGCCGCGCAAGAGACCAGTTGTGAATTCAGCCGAGAAGAAATGGCGCGAAGAACGGAAAACAGCCGTCTCCGCGGCCAAATCTCATCTTGAGGAGACGTTGGAGAAATCTGCCCGGGCCAAGTCTGCTCAGTCCTGGGATGAGGAGTCGGAGCGGTTGGCGCGGGAATTTGAAAAAGTTGCGCTGGAGTTGGAGAATGATATGGAGATTGATGATGGTTCTCACGAGGATGATTCTCGCGTTGGTGCTGGCGCTGGAGCTCAAGCTCACGCCCACGCTAGTCCTGCTCGTGCTCCTGCGCCCAAACCTGATTATTCTCGTTTTGCCTCGCCCGCGCCCTCTTCGACTAAATACCAGCCGCGGTTGCCGAAGGAACCTCGCGCTGCGGCGGTACAAGCACAATCTACGGAGAAAGATACGGCAGATACCTCTGCCAGTGCGAATGCGGATTCCCAGGCTGTGGACGATAATGATGATGATTACGTCTATGATGTATACATCCGGCGACCGCTGGCCGAGACAGATATGCTTACGAACCCATTGGCTGAACTCGAGTCTGATCAGCAGTTGAAGAATCTCGAGGCTTCCCGCGCCGGCGTGGGTGTCATTGTCATTACGGCTGAGGATGAGGAGTATTGGGAGAATTTCATCGAGGATGATGAGGAGGAGTGGGATAGTGAGGATGCTGATTCGAACGGTAAGTTTCAAGTTTATACCTCCAACCTCGTTCTTTCCCTTTTCTCGATTTCTACGTGATTTGACATATCGCTGATTCTGTTTTCACCTTTCAGCCGAGAATAATCCAGCCAATGATTACCCAGACGAGGAACTCTCCTCGTCAGATGAGGACGATGATCCGTCCGCAATTTACAGCAAATATCGACGCCACGGCGTGTCTGACGACGAGGAATTCGACATTGATGACTCTGGAAGTGAGAGCGGCGCCCGGTTCGGGTCTGCCTTTGGTGGTTATCGGCAGCACTATGGCGGACACGTGGATTCCGATGACGAGAGTGATTGATTGATTGGAGGGGGATGTATAGTACATAAACTGCGATTGGATAAATGATTATGATTTTTTTATTGTCTTTACTTTGACGTTGCTGGTCGTTGGTGGCTTTATCCGAGATGGTGTGCAATATGCAGCAAGCTGAAACAAGGATGAACCAGTACAACCCTGTCAACTCTTTTTTCTTTCAAGGTTTCTTTCTTCCTTCCTTTTCGCTCCTCGGGCACCGAAGAACCAGTCATTACTTGCGCATATCTCTTGCGCAAACGGCGTGGCTGCTGCGCGATCCTTGCCCGGAGGTAGTCATTTACATACCCCCCATACTCTTGACTCTATTTTACATCGACCACGTCTCTTACCTTCTATTTTCCATCAATGCTTTTCCCCATCTGACCCAATTTGTATCGGGATTGCCGGGTTATTCAAGTTTCTACAAAGTCACGATGCGGTCCAGTGACCGTGACCTCATCGAATCTCATCCCCATTTCATGATTCATGATTAGATCACCAGGTCATCCCAAAAGCCTTCTCGCTTTGTCTTCCTCCCTCGGGAACTGGTTGCAATATTTCAACAGCCACTCATGCCACGTGGGGGCCGATGCGGGGTTGCGTTGAGAAGTTGGCGTGCGTCGGGTATTGTCGGCGCTGATGATAGTCAAGAATGAGTGATGCCTAGGAAGGTTTGAACTGGCGATGAATGGAATGGATATGATGGGTGGAAAGAAAATCCCCGTGAAGATAAAATAAAATAGAAGCTTAGGCTTAGCGCATCCTTCGAGCTGTGCAGTAAGTACTACTGTAGGTAGCCTAATTGTATATTATGTGCATCTGAAACAGAGGCAAACATACATTAGTAGGGGACTGAAGTACGTTGGCCTAGGAGAATGTACTCACGAGGGCCCAAAATTAGTGGTTTACGCTACTACATAGTACCTCAGGGCTGCAGATGGCCATGAATTCTATCTATCGTGACATAGTTACTTTCGACTACGACCAATATGGTAGGTACCCAGGCATCCATGGAAATGTACAACCTCAACCAACCAAGTGCCGGTACCCCCCAACTGCCGACAAAAACAAACTTTACTAAACCAACACCCAAAGAAGATTCTTATTCGCATTAATGCACCTTCCGGAAAGAGGGCTTAAGTATGAATATCACTGTACCAGATTGGCTAGATCCCGAGCGAGTACTGCCGGTCTATGATTCGGCAAGTCTGCATGTCCCGAAACAGTTTGCTACATGCAGTCTGCAGCCGATCCATCAAGAGCGATCCGAGCGAGGAGTGTGGTGTTCAGTCTAGACTGAACTGCGAGGAGGGGAGGATTGGAGACTGGATGAGTGGATTTAAGCTGACTAGTTAAATGGTGAAAAATGGTGTAGGGTGTGCTTATATGCCCATGCAGGTGTGCACAATAGATCCATGGATGTTTAGGGTATGTATTACATGTATCGACATCATCCCGGTCCGAGCTAAGTACTGTATGTAGTACTAGTAGATCTACAGATTTCAAGCTGTAGTGTGATACCCCGGGTTTCACTTTCTCGACAGTGCTTACATCTATACTAGTAGTTGAGTTATTTCAGGAAGGAGTCAATGTATGCACGGTGCAGCCTCGGGCATCTCCATCTTCAAGTTCTCTTCGCCATTTCTGCACGGGAGGAAAAGATGCCGGTGTAGCTGAAGAAGAATGAAACATAGAAAAAAGAAAAAAAAACTCAGAAATTTCCGTCTCCGTGCCCGTGTAATCCGTTTCACACCGATATACACACATAAATACACACACACAACACTGGAGACGGAAGAAGATCAGATCCACAGATGGATTTGAACATCAACATGAATAGTACATACATGCCTACTAGGAGCAGTCGCGATATCCATCTCCCCAAATCATGAATAATGGATACTAGTACTCCGAGTCCGAGTCAACCTCGGAATAACAAGAATAAATATTCCGCGAAAATAAAATCCCGCAGCGAAAACCGGCGATCTCGTACTCGGGCTGCTGGTACCTCTTCAGCAATGCAACTTGAATGCATACTCCATACTCTAGCCCTGGCCAGACCAGACCAAGTCTCTAGTCTCTAGTCTACCATCGCCTCCGCCTTGCAACCTCGGCCGCGCCTGGCGGGGTTAGCTTTAGTTCCTCGTTTAGCGGGCGACGACTACTGCAGCCCTAGTGCGAGGAGAAGATGGTGTGAGGCTCTGCTGGCGTTTTACATCGGGCTGAGCGTATCAGCTTGGTGGATGCTGTTTAGTTTGGTGCCACTTCGATACATAGCGGCTTCGGCTTTTGTTAGACTTTGCAAGTTGATTTTTTCGAGTGGGTATGTGGATTGAAATGGGTTACAAGTATACAGGCGTACAGGCGTATCGTGCCTGGTACGATGGGGTCAGAAATGCATGGTGTGAGTACAGGGCGGGATATGGCTGACTCGCAGAATGATACTTACCTTGGAAGGATGCTGCATATTATTGAAGTTAGGTTGAGTGTCAGGCTGTCAGGCTCGCAATGCATTCTAAGATTACCCACGTCAGCGTCTGTTTGTACTGATATCCTCCCCCTTCCCCTCTGTATCTGTATTTTGTACATCGCCTAAGTGGAGAGCACTAGCTGAAATTACAATACCGCTAATCAAGTTCAGCAGGGAAATGCATAGCCGACGAAGCCTCGTATCATCAGCCAATCATACCTCCCACATCGAAGATGTCGTCAGGCGGCCGCGCCCCACGAAGATCAACAAGGGGGAGACTGATCATCTCAGAACCAGGTCGTCATTGTCTATTATGGTCCATACTCCATTACCTCTGTGCTATGTACTACTAGTACTAGTACTCCGGAGTCCACTCTCCATGGCTCCGTAGTGGTCCCGTGAAGTGCATCTTCCGTGCACGGAGATCACCGAGTCTAATGAGTGAGTACCAGTGGATCGCAAAGAATGGGGGCATTGGGGGCGAACCAGAGACTGTTGAAAGAGTCTGGTCATCAAAGGCAAACCTTGACTCGTATTGCGGTGGAGACCTCGTCCACCGTGGAGATGGGCTGCCACCCTCCGTGAAGAATCAATCCATCGTCTCCTACTACTCTGGGAATAGCCGTGTGCCGAGAGCACCTGTCACCTTCTAACGAGGATGAGTATGAGGTCCGAAATCCCCGATACAATGTGACCTCAATATCGCCAGATACGACATCCACCCTCCTTGCCTGGGACTGTCCACAGACCCTCCGACCTCCGACCTCCGACCTGCGAATGCTCTGCATTGCTATCTCTTGTCAAGAGAAAAGACCAATGTGTGTGTGCGTGTGTGCTTCCATCCCTCCGTGCTAGCCCGACACTACTGCTCGCTACCGACCCGGGTGACTGGCCCGCGGTGTGATAGTTGAAGCATTAGTCCTGTCCTAGGTTCTGTCGTCAGTGCCTATAGCTCTGCTGATTGGCCTTGACGTCAAAACTAATATCCAACATCCGACACTGCATCGGATGTCCCAACGTTTCTCATCATAGTGGGTGGCCTCGGTCGCTCATGATCATGAATCGCGGCAGGTGAATTCTTTCGCAAGGAGCATCGTGCCCTTGAGTAATTAGGATTCATGTTTCACGTTGTAACCTTCGCTCTCCTGTTTGAAGAATGTGACATTTCGGCTCGGTAGGTGTTCAAAAAAAAAAAAAGAAAAAAAAGAAACAATGGATCAAAGGTAAGGAAGGTCCAACGATCAACAATAATAAAAACCAACACAAAGCAAGCGATATCATTCGCGAGTCAGGAACCATGCATTGCAGCGTCACAAGAGTCAAGCCCGCTGCACTCTTCCACCACCACCCGTTTCTTTTTCTATTTTTTTGCTTCTTCTACGTGGAAAGTTCCATCGTCCTTTTTACCTTTACTGCTTTTGGTTCGTTGAACACATTGTCTGAAGTCTGAAGTCTGACCTCAGACCACCGATGTCCGTAGACACCCTTGTACAATAAATCTCTAGGCTGACCTGCAGAATCTTGGATCGTTGTTTCACAAATTCCCCGCCTTCCGCAATCAATCAAAACCCTGACCAATATCGTAAAACAGAATATTCTTCCTAAACAATCAATGTCTCCGGCCTCCTGCAATGTCTCCGAGCTCCTGTTCAAGTTCTCAAATTGGATCCTGCGTAACAAAGTACGGAATATGGAGTTCGGCTCATGGCCTACGCAATAATAGGATGAGTTACTCCGTAAATGGAGGGGATTGGAGCGGGCCAGCAAACAATTGCAACACGGAGATCCTGCAAGACGCCTCTTTTCCACCATTTCTATTCTCAGATCAGGAGATTGCAGATAATTTCCACTGCAAGAAAACGGGCGAGCAGGAGGTCCGAGTGTCGGCGGTCTTCCCTTCCAGATCCTACTCGTACTCTTTCTTGCGGAGTCCGGAGAATGTACGGAGTATTGTATGCTCTTTTTCCTTTTACATACTAAGGATCGGCCGGGAGTCAAATTGTGAGCAACAAACTACGCATACCCGCCCAAAGTTATTCATTAATTCAGTGTACCCACAGGGTGTAATTTCCGAGTCGTGGCGGCGGCAGTTAGTGGGGCGACGAGTAAGCAGATCATGGTTCATCTGACACAAAAAGCAAATAGTCCAGATTCAACTGGCGAAGGGGATTGCCTCGGATGCGAGCTGATTAAAGAATGCAAGAAAAGAAAGAAAATATTCGAGGCGGCGAAAGAATAAAACCAAAAAAAAATTCTATTGAAATTAGTACGGAGAACAAAGTACGAAGTAACTATGCAGTTACATTTCCCCCTTATTCCTTTTTTTCTCGATGCCGAATATCAATTTCTGCCTGCGACCCATACTAGTAATACCCGACCCCAGCCAGCCTCAGCCGCGCAAAGAACCGACGATCCTTGCACGAACATCAACATTACCGCTTTTGTCATAAAGCTTCGTGGAGCACTCCATAGCAATATCGTAGATGGCCCAAGCTCCTTTTACAATCAGACCATCCATTGCAAAAACCACGTGTCCACCCATGGACCCCTCTTGCTCCTCCAAAGATAGCGTCAGACTAATGGGATCCCACCAAAATGGCTTGTCTGAGTTGCCTCAAATTGGTCTGGGCAGCTGACGGAAAAGAAGAGGAGGGCGGGCATCCTAGATGCTATGATGCTCAAGAATTTTTTGTTCTGCTTGTTTTTTTATTTGATTTATTAATTATAATTAATATAAACTTTTTTTAACCGGGCCTTCTGGAGCTATTCGCCGAGGTTCTTCGGAAGTTTACTTGCGCGCTAGACACACGCCATCAGCAGATAGACAGTGGCGTTGAATATCCACTTCCTACTTTCTACTCAGAACGCCCCCCTTTTTCTCGCTAAACTAAATTATATTTGAACACTCTGAACTATGTACTCCGTACCTCAAGCTCGTGAGGGTCACTATTGCCGAATAAATACGATGTACATAGTAGTATCCGGCCTAGCACGTTATTCATACTAGTAAATTTAACTTTTTTTCTAGAAATAGTAAACGAGCGCGAAAGTTTGCCTCTTTATTTTTAACATTCTCCTTACTTACTTTTCTCTTTCTTTGTTTTCTTTTTGCCTTCCTCATCTGCGATTTGTGGCAAATTCACTTATTGTTGAAATTACTGCCAAGACGTTATCGCCATCATCCTGCCACTCTTCTCCCCTCCAGCTCCGTTGCTGTGTATGTAGGGGTCATGTTTTCGGCCGTAAGGGAGAATGGAATACGGGTTGGTCCAAGCTGGACTCCGCCACCCGTGAAGAAGATCGGCCACATCGGCATCCAATGGCACGAGTTGGAACTGTGAAATTAAGTCGTAAGGGTGTGGGAGGTCAGATCTTACGGGCTCCGCACTTCTCGCCGTAAGAGGAGTTTTTGAGGCCAAGCAGAGCGTTGGGGGTTGCCCGAAAGTTACCGGCCATACGCTACCGGTAATGATATCACCTCTTCTAGTGACGGGTTAGAGTATTGTAAATCATGTATTGACATACTCGTACGTTGACAGTGGAAAAGTTTCCGCTCAATACAGATTGTGATTGGCAGAGTTTCTTCTGATATCAGCTCGAGACCGCGAGACGTGGTGGACCGGTGGGCAGAAGGGTTCAGACACTAAATCACCATGTAGCATAATTTATTTCGGGCGCTGTTGATGATCATTCGTCGCGTCGTTTATTCCTGTAGACCTACTCGTATGAAGATTATGTACTTCTGCTCTTCTCGCGCTTTGTCTCCTGAAGATCCTTCCAGAAGCCGTTCAAGCCAGCAGGATCTCGTGCATAGATGAAATGCCATTTCGTCATGCTCTGGTCAAAGCTGAACATAGAACATAGAACTAGGTCGAGGGCGAGGTCGAAGCCCAAGGCGCTCTGAGATCTACCAAGTTATTCTCTGCATTTGAGATTATTCATGATGACCAATGTCTCCATATGTGGTCTAATGATATTAACAGATGAGCACGAGTAGTCGCGAGTACTCTGTAACTTGGACGAGGGGGATACTGCTTGAATATGCGAAAATGCAGTACGCTTGCCGCAGCCCTCGTGCTGTACTATCCCTTCTACTTTGAAGAACCAAAGCAGATCGTCTTCAACTCTTGCGCGTGTAATGTTTCTGCACACATGTCCCTGAAAGTTGACAGCTGTATCGTCAGTGATCGCAGTTATTTCTTGATTGAGACTACAGAGGAGCCACATGGCTTCGGGCGGGGACCGACTACTCCGGATTAAGGTCGAAAGTGCGAAAAATGGACCCACTAGGTGGGGTACAGTCGCGCGCCTTTTAACTCCAGCCTTGTACGAAGTAGTGTTAATGGATTACAGCTTTACGAGTACAAGAACGCTTCTGCACAACTCCTATGCGGCTGAAAATCTGCATAGCTGTCGGACCCGTCACTCGGCCGGTGTCTAACTCCACCGAGAAAGGTCAGAGCCACAATATTTGTTCAAATTTGGGTTAGTATTGCGAGCTGTCATTATCTCCTTCGTGGCAAGTCTGGATACGAAATTCGCTTTTCCAATAGCTGCGTTACTATGCTGGGTTGGGACAGATCTCCCTTGGTCTCTGCATATACAATGCCGTATGTTCGTACGAGTATTTGTGTCAGCAATACTCCGTACTGCGGTACATACATTGCAGTACTCCATACTGGATCTCAACAGGGATGGTAATGACTCTCCGCACGCTCTTTGGCTCGGGCTTTTTTGATGTGCAGGGTTTCTCACCTGTGAGAACAGCTGGTCCAAATAGGAAAAGGCAACTGACATGTTCAGCGAATCGGAATCTCATCAGTACAGTAGCATTATACCGTACGGAGTACTGTATCAGTATTCCGTACCTGAAAGAAAAAGAAAAAAACAAGCCAGTAAGGACCTACACTAGCCCTGATCTTCCAGGTAACCACGTTCTGGCCAAAGCTCAGACTCGCGGCAGATCAGTCTCCAGTGATAGTTAATCTCGTCTAGGTTAGTAGTCTACGGAGCTTCTTGTCGCAAGCGCTTACTCTCCAACGGCCACGCATCCACGCATCCACGTCTTCTCCTGATCTGACAGTTCGGCGTAGTTCGGGGCGAATTAGGGTTTGCGAGGCACCTTCCAATGCAGGGTTCGTCGAGGTCATCGAACAAAGAGAAGGCAGACGGGAAATGAACCTTGAATCTCCGCAAGACCCTCCAAATCTCCCATTTGAAACCTCCTGCCGTGCCGCTAGAGCACCCCGGTCTCGACCGTGATGATCGCGAGAATAGTAGCATGTGCACCCCCTCCTTGTGGAGAACGACGAGGAGTAGAAAAGAGGGGCTGTGAGCGCCGTTCGGCTCTGGCCCCTCTTCTGCGGCGTAGGGCGTGTCTCGCTTCTTTTAGACTGGAGAATGATTTATGGAGACGTAGCTTCGAATTGACTGCGCCGGCCCCATTGATGCGCACGCCGTGCAGAGCGCAGTGACTGCGCAACAATTCTTGCAGGGGTCCAACGCATGCGGTGTGGATTGAGATGACGACTCACTGGACTGCAGCTAGTCACTTTTTTCGGCGCAGGCAATCTATTTTTTTTGTCTCTGTCTACTCTGTATTCTCTTTCTGTTGCGTGCAGTCGATCCTCCCGCTTCTAATTCGGGTTGGAATCAATACTGGCGACTTTACCGAGCCGTGGCTAAGAAAAGCACCTCGCCTAGTAAACTTGTAAATCGACCAGCGATGTAGCTAGCAGTTCGCGTGCGAGAAAAAGTACCACTATAATATTGGTCTGGCAATGGCCATACGAAAGCTGTTGATACCGAACTTGCAGACGGCGGCTATCGCTGGCGGGGCTCAGGCAAATTTGGCGTCGGCCAGAGCGTCGAGGGGAAATTGGCGAAGATTTGAGTTCTACCGTTCTCGCCCCATACCTAGTAGAGGCATATGCAGATGAACACGATTTCAAATCACAACCCTGCCCTGCATGGGACGATCGTGAGCCAAGAATCGATTGAGGTTCAAACCAGAGTCGATAGGTCGATATAGGGCAATGCGAGACGCGGATCGGACAATCAAGAACAAAGAGAATCAACTAGCTTGGAATAAAAGAAAGGTAAAAAAAGAAAAAAAAGAAAGGTAAGGAATCGATCGACATGAATCGACACATCTGCTTCTTCCCCCTTCTTCCCCTGCGGCTTCAGCCCATCACGAAATCGCATGAGAATACTGGACTGTGATTGGGACAGGAAAGCCAAGAATGGGGATTTTGCTCCATTTTGGCTGGTTCGCAGCCACGTTGGACCCTAGTCATCTGGGGGTTCTAGACGATGGTTGGTCGTTAAGCATACAAGGATCGGGAAGGAACATGCACGACATGACTCGCAACAACCGGTGAAAGCGACAATACGGCCGGGGTTCTTCACCGAAGTGGCTGGCAAGAGATTGCGAGATGAGGCGTTCCGTGAAATTGTCAGGTTACAATCGCCTCCCCTTAGTTGGTGTTAGTTTGACTAGACCATCAACAACAACCGTGGACCGGATGATTGCCATGGCCCATCTGTACTCGTACGTACGAGACTCAACTCCTCCACGGAGATTCTCCAAGATTCACCCGAGAGATGGAGCAAAAGTGGATGAAAATGGGGCCGTGCAGTACGGAGCCTCCGAATCCCGCGCCTCACGTGATTGGTGGTAGCTGCGGCTACGCGACTAACGCCGAATCGAAGATGATGATTGGCATGGGGAAATTGGAATTGCTCCTGGAGGACCCTCTTTGGGGGTTGGTTTGAGAGGGGAGAAGGGGGACAGGAGGTGGAATATCCGGTTTAGCCCCCGGCCATGTTGATCTGATCTGCACGGAACCGGGGCAGCTCTAGCCTGTGCAGACAAAGAAATTAATGATAATAATAAAATTATTCCGTATAGAATATACTCCATGCACTAGATACAGTAGATACCCTGCCTGGTTAGTACGAATTGACTACTTCCTTAGGAGGGTTGCGTTGCCACCCATGTCTGGTGTGGATGCAGCAGTTGGAAATGCGCGGTTATGAGACATCACTCGTTTAGAAAAGGGGCCTAGGTTCAAGTTGGTTCGGTTGTACTCCGTACTTTTGAATATTTTATCGACTCCGTTTTACTCCGCACTGGCAGTCACTCCTAGTAGAAGTAGTAGTAAGGCTGGGCTTATTCCAAGTTTGCCGCACGAATACATCAGGTATATTAGATTACTATACTCCGTACATACCTGCCAAAGTATATCAGGAATTTCCTGCCGTGAAGAAAATCTTGTAGCCGTTGTGGCCACTGCAGTCGATCGGCAAGGCTGATCATAGTTTGACATCACACGGCTTTGACTCGAAGGAGACCTTTCTCGGCTGATCCGGGTGGAGCATGCATCGCAGCGCTTCTCGGGGTGGAGAGGTCTGAACGGACACGCATGCACCAACACCATGATGGAAAGAGACCGGACAAGGCCGGTGGACACTGGACATACTCGTAGTAAGATAGTCTGTGGTTATTTCCTCCCTTGGTTTCCCAAAGCGCAGCATTCCCCGCGTACTAAGTTCAGTGAGGACGGATAGCCTCCCAAAAGACCCTGATAACCATGGTTCGCTTCATTTCGGAGGTTTGAAGCAACCCACTTTGGCTCTGAATCATGCGAATTTCATTATTTTCGGAGTTCCCGATAGACTCAAGGCACTCTTGAATGAATTGGCATACTCGTAGCTAGACACAAGAATGTAACAATTTAATCAACAAGTCTGCAGGTGCGTTGGCTTCCTCTCTCGACCCCCCTCCCCTCCTCAGCGCCAAATTGAGTCCGCATTAGCTCTTCGCTCTCATTCGCCTGCTCGACCCGGGGCCACGGCGGGCGTCGCAACCAGGTGACGGCCGTTCTTCCAATAGACGCCGCGCGTTTGTGTTGGTTTTCTGAGACTTGCTTTTTCCAACCTACTTCCCCTGTGCAGTTTGTCGGCACATCATCGTAGTTTCTTCTTCGCAGTAGTAGGTCGGATATCATCCGGTCTTCAACGCTCCGGGTCACGGAGTCTACCCACTTTTTTTTTTTGCCCGCTCACATGAAGGGGCCCCTCAAGTCCCATGAATGGAATAGTCCATTATATTGCACGACTCGAGCTCATCTAAAACAGAAAATGCACGCGAGCGCCGGCCCTCCCTGATTCTGCATGATAATCTCTCGCTCGACGTAGGATTGGCTCGCAAACCCTGCCCAACAGGCTTGGCAGTTGGCGGATTTAGTGCACAGAATACGCGTGCGCTTGCAGGAGATGCCGCTGTTGGTGACTAAAGGGTAATAATCCTCAACAGATCTTCTCCCGAAGCAAGAAATTATCACATCAAATCAATATTCCGTCCGGTAATTTTGACTTTGCGCGCCGTAATACTGACAGCTCGAGCTTCTTGTCGAGTCTCCACAATTTGTCATCTCGCACTTACTGCAAATGGTGAGAGGTATTGGATTTTTTTTTACGGGTTTTCCCCCGCGTGCCCCATCTGCGTATCAGACGTGAAATCGGCCAGCAGAAATGACCGACGATCCGCTTGAAAGATTGTGTCATTGCGCGCTGCGCAGCCGTTCCACTCATTGCCGCGTCTTGAGACAAAGAACCTCGTAAAGCCAAAATTCAAATAATAAAAATAATACGAAAAAAAAACTAAAAAAAAAAAACTAAACTTGGAAAAAGGAAAATCACTTAATATTTATTTTCGCTTTAGATTATAATTATTGTCAGGCCTAAAGCCGATCCAATACCAAAATTACCCGATTCACACTGGAGACTCAAGTCGGATCGCCACCAGCGTCTTCACAATTTGAGATGTCTATTCCAACAGTGGCAAGGAATTCGATGAGAAAAAAATAATTATAAGATAATTATTTACAGTAAGAGTGATTTGCAGATAATAGTAAATAATAATAATAGAATAAAATACCATCGCATGCGGAACCTCCTTGTCCGGTTCACCGGTCTCAATCGTCAGTCCCTCTGCTCTCTAGTCTCTCTGGGGGTGGAACCGCCGTGCTCGAGGGTGTCCACTGCCCTGTCCACTCTCTTCTCCAATTTTCTGTTGCCCACCCCTGTTAGGTCCAAGGAGCCTTGTGCTGTATCCGCGGTACACCTTGTACAAGGGGGGGCCAAAGGAGCGAACAACCAGCCCGACCCGGATCTTCGGTTCCCTGCACCCAACAGCGCTGTTAGCCTGGGACTATTTCTGATGGATGGATTCTCTTTTACACTTAAGCCCGAGTGTTTCTTCCTGGTGATCTGCTGTTTAGATTCTTTTTGATCTATAAACCTTGAACTCCCCCCAGGAGGCCTTTTTTCCTACGTTGATCTATACTTCACCTCCACTCATACTTACCCACCCACCCACTCACCCAAAATTGCATCAAGTCATCTCTAAGCTTACAGTTGTTGCTACCATTCCTGTTGTTGTTGCTGCTGCTGCTTCTACACCTGCTATTCTCTCCTATCTGAACACTAGGTTGGGGTCGAGGTGTAACGATTAAATCCCCGCTACATCCACAAAATCTATAAATCCTCAACAACAGAGAAACACAACCCCAATCAACTCACTGGCAGTGCCAGTATAAGCAAGCAAGAAGCAGCAAAAAAGGGAAAAATTCAACCCCGCGAAATCAAAATGGCAGACACATACCCACTCTCCGCCAAACAGCCAAGCCGCATGAACATCAAATCCCTTCTAAACGACGACAACGAGTCAGGCCCAGGAGAATGCGGCGCTCGCTCCTCGCCATACACTCACCATGCAACAGTCCCATCCTCGTCGCATGGCACCAGTTACGGACAGCCCTCCCCGGGCTATCCCCCCAGCCCAAATCAATACTGGTACAACCGGTATCAGGGCTATCACGACACAAGCCCAGGGGCTGCATCGACAGCAACAACGCACAGCAGCGTGAGCGGAGGTGCCATGAACCCGCAACAGCAGCACATGTTCTTATCCTATAAGCCATCAGGCATGTCATCCTTCGGCGGCTCGCACTCAGGCTCGACCTCGCTCTCTCTATCCGGCCGCACAGGATCCGCTCCATCCTCGCCGGACCCTTACCATCCCCGTGAACGGTACGACTCTGTCTCGAGTAGTTCATCGACGAGCGGGCCCGCGGACCGTCGGCGTCCCCCACGACCCAAGTACGAGGAGGAAGAGATGTACTTCATTTGGTATCACCGAGTTGATCTGTGTCAAGAATGGAAGGAAGTTCGTGAGAGCTTCAATCACCAGTTTCCCTCACGTCAGCGCCGTGGATTCCAGGGCATCCAGTGCAAATTCTACCGTTTCATCAAGGAGAAGAAGTGTCCGACTCTCCGGGAGCAGCGCCGCATGCGTGATGGCGAGTTTCTACGCGAGGGTGCAGCGTTGGGCCCTGAGGCTGGAGCGCCGCGGTTTGGAGTGATCGAGTGGGCAAATGTTTGGTATCCTTGGATGAGGGAGGATCGAGAGACAGCTCTGCGACGACAGCGTGCGGCGGCAGCAGCGATGGCAGCGGAGGCGTGATTCTCTTGTTTGCTTGATTTGACTTTGACCTTTTATTTCCTGGTCAAATGGGTGGCTAATTTGTTCTTTTCAATTTTTCGGAGTTTTGTATTTTGGGCAGGGAGGCTTTGTCTAACGTTCAAGATACCTCATGGGCGTTCTTTTCTCTCGGTGTTTTATATCCATGACATGACGATCATATCGTGGGCGGCTATCTGTTTTTTTTCTCTCGTTGCAGCAGGCATTTTGGATTCCTTCCTTTCGACCATATGTCTTTCTCACACACTTTGGTACACATCTACATCTACACATACTACTACTACATCTACATCTACATCTACATGAACACTCATGGCAAATAAAAGGGATTTTAATCTTCCCAGAGTTTTCTCTCAGCTTAGTACCATTCAATTTGTCCGTTTTTGCCGGTCCTCGTCCGTTGAACGATTGCATCATCCATTCTCTGCAATGCCCAGCCTGGCGCCTCCCGTTCTCGAGTCATGCCAGCACAGCCCTCCCGATGGATAGCCTTGTGCAGCCTTGTAAAGCTGGGGTTTACATTAAATACGCGTCGTAAAAAGCCGTAAGGCTTTAATGGCGTAACACTGAGGTCATATATGGCGTACGAAGAGTCGTTTGGAGTAGATGTGATGTAGGTAGATAAGCCAATAAACTACAATCAACAGAAAGATCGCCCATCATTCAAGAAAAAGATGTCAAACTCCAAACAGACCTCCACATCTAATCAAAAGAAGAAGAAAACAAGGCCAAGCAAGGCCCCCTACCTTGAATCACCCTGAACCCGCAGGCTGTGCAGACGTAAATCACTTCTACAAAACAGAGCACCGGACCCAATCCCGCTCCTATTCCTAGAAACATCTTGAGTTCGGCCCCCAGAGGGAACAAAAGATAATTACACATCAAGTTGGCGTGTCATTCCTTCAGAAGTCTCCACTCGCGGCCGCGGTCCAGTGATCGTTTCATATCTCATCTTGAAAGGACATGAAGGAGGCTTGGGGCCTTCCTTAGTCCTTCGGGCCGCAGTTGAGCTCTGGGGGCGGACCCTTGACTCGTTCAGTAATAAATTGCGAGACTGGCCGCGAACTGCCATAGTACATAGGTGGTTGGGACCCACGCTTAACTTGCTAGTTGGAAAGAGGGCCAGAGATCATCACTGGGTGGAAGTCAAAGATTTTCGGAATTTCGGGCCGTTTCTTATTTTAGCTGTGAAGGATTCGAGGATTGTGGGGGGAGGGAAGAGTGCTGGCGTGGCACTGAAGATAGAAACAAATGCTTTCTTTATGCATGTGTTTCGATGCGTAACCTTGCTAGTATGTGCATATGAAAAGGGGGCGCAAAAGGGGGTACCTGGGGATAACGCAATAGATTGTCAAGGCTTTGCTTGATCCTTCTGTGTATCTATAGAAGACCTATATTTGAGTGAACTTATGATGTGCCCATTGTATCTGAGCTTATGTACAATACACTCAGCATAAGCATATGTACTTCAAGTTCCATACATACCGTACATACAGTAGTACGGGGTATGATCAATACGATAGTTCGACGAGGTCAAGGCTGACAAAACCGTATTCGCACTAGCTCGCACTGCGAGACAAATTCGGCTAGATGTCATTCTTCACGTTCTGTCATATCCGACCGAGCTTTCACGCAGTTATTACCAGAATAGGGTTCGTGCTGCGCCCATTCTATTCGAGTAAGGTTGCAGAAGTGGATAACTAGAATGTGATACTGAGTGGCAACTGGGGCTGCAAGGAGTACAAGAAAATCTTCAGCATACGCTCAAGTGCCGAAAGAAAAACCAAGACCCGACCCTTCCACCGACATCCTATCGGTAAGCCATACATTGGTTATTTACTACATATGAGTAGACAGTGCACTTCCGACTAAATCATTTCTATTACCTATACTTTCCTAAGGATATATACCTGCATAGTACCTAGCGTTTGCTGGGCGTCAGATTGGATAGAAATACCAGATGGTGAGACAGATAGTGGAGCAGATTACGAATACACGATCTTGGGACCCGAGATCGCCATCGAGGAGTTCTTCGAGAATCATGCACAGCGTACCATTTTGGATAGTGGGCAACTGATTTAGGCCGTCCGTTGAAGGACGATTGACTTTGGTACTTTAGTCCTTCCCCAGGCCATCCATATCTACATCCATAATGTAGCCAGTCCGATACAAATAAATATTATTGCGATTAAGCGCAGTGCCTTTTCCAAGGTCAACTCAACACCTCGTACCAATGTATCCATTTCCAGGGCTGTACTATATCATTGAGAACAGCGTACATGATATCATGAGTCTATACTGGTAGTACCATTCTGAATATCAGCAGTCCGCCTAAAAAGGCCTGACGTTTTAATCAAGTCACATCGACAAAGCTTTCCAACCATCTTCACTGGCAACAATCAACGAATAAGGCATCCCATCAATTTCGGGAATGCTTACTATAGGTTCAAACCCGTGCCTCCTCCAACCAGCCACTTCTGCAGAATCTTACCTTCGCTTCCACAATTCCCATGTCACCCGCGCCCACTTGGGCACGCCCTACCAGTGACAATCTCCGAGTCGTATGGCCACCCACTAACTGACCTGTAATCTCGTCCGAAAGGAGGAAAATGGCACGAAGGAGTGTGAAGAATTGTTTTTACCAGTCTTCACCATTTACTAGTGCCTAGTATTTAGTATTGCTATTACTTGGAGTACGTGCGTAAGTACCCCCACACACTTCTTGCAGAGCTAAGTTACTTTTACCCCTCGATATCTATAGAAATACGTCCACCTCTAACTTGAAGTGTCCCAACGGTTAACGTCTAGAAACTTGAGTATAGTCATAAATTCAAGTTGAGTGATATTCCTAGTTATTTGTCTCCAAATCCATTTACTATTTTTTATGCCGGTATATTCATTCCACTTCACTTCCATTAACTCAACTCTACAAAAGCCACTCCGAACCTGACTCCGAACGTGAAATCCATAAATCAAATCCGTCGGCCATAAGCACGAAATTCCCGAACCAAAAAATCCTCGGACCCGCTCCTTCAAAACAACAACCCGTAAGCACGAATGCCAAAAAAATTAAGTCAAAAATAAAAATTCACCTTCCAGTGAGCAACTCACAGCTAGTCAGTGGCTTCTTCGTACTCTAATATCTCCCAAAAACTCTACTTTTTTTTTAAAAAAAAAAAAAAACAAAATCCAGACACCGGTCCACTCAGACTTGACCCGGGTAATTAGATCCGACGTGCCCAGGTGCCCAGAACCCGTCAAAAGTATGTATATACGTATCCAAACCAATCAATGACATAGATCCTTCAGAGAAGGTTCCTCGCCTCCGAGCTGCCGAAAGTCATCAACATCCGAGTCACATCGCATCAGCACTAGTACCGTGTGTCCGAAATAAGAAGGAGAGACGTTCGCCTGCATTTTCGCGGGTTGTGGCGGTGTACCGCTTATTTTGACTTGTTGCAATTCGTTCTAAGGTTTTAAAAATTATTTTCAAGTTGTCTTTTTGATATGTTTTGTTCACGGGGTATGGACGTATGACTACGAGTAGTACTAGTACTAGTGCTAGTACTACTATTAACTAGTAGTTAAAGTCAGTTGGCGGATCGGAGGTATATCGGCCGTGCAGTGGCACGAGTCGTTCATCGGATATTGCATCCATGATACTACCTTACCAGGGCAACGGCGTATATACTACTGTAACTAGTACTAGTAGTGTCTCTCCTGCCTGTTGAATAGAAATTCAGGGACTGCCCGTTTCTGTATGTCTACTACTTTGTAAGTACTCATTACTTCGGGTGTTGTACCGAGGGCTCATCACCGTGGCTGACGAATGGAAGATACCACGGCCATACTTAACATAGTACTACGATAGATTGCCCAACTGCATTAATTGAATAGAACTTGAATAGTTTAGGGTGGATAAATCATTGTTCAGGTGGTCCTAGTTGCAGTCTTGCTCCGTAAGAGAAAAAAAAGAAAGGAAGAAATAACAAGAAACAAAAACGAGAATCGGCGAAACTAAAAGCCAGAGACAATCTGACGAGCACTCTCACATCACCACATTTTGAGATCTTCCACTCGTAGTCCCATCTTCCATCCACCCTTGATTTAATGTCAGTCCGCCACATGATACGTGTCGATACCGGTTTAATGCACTAAAGTGTTTGTGGTGCAAAATAGAAAATCGTCGACTAGGATAAAGCGTGGCCTAAAGCAAGCCGATCAGGCAGCCTCGGCAGTGGACATTTGGTAAGGAATCGAGTTGCCGTGGAAGGCTTCAGCGGCCTTGCAACTGCGTTTGAAGTCAGCATGGAATTTCATTGCATTGCATAGTGTGATCCGAGAGAATACGTACGGATCGGTCATGAATCCGACCTCACATCCATCCCAGGGCTGCTCCTCCTCGATTTTGGTGAAGAACCGGTTACCGTGAGCAACACCACAGAAGAAAAAATAGGCGGAACCGGGCTAGATAGATGTTACTTGACTGTCTCTTATTCTCGGTTGACAGGTAATGCAGTTGGGCCCGGGAAAAGGGGAGGGGACTTACACAGTCAGCGCGCGCATTGTACAGAATATGGTCAACAGTCAGGCCGCTGGCCAAATCGTGCAGATCCTGAAGAGTCTTGTCAAGGGGGACAGGAGCCAGGCGAACCAGACGCGAAGCCTCATTCTCCATCATACTGGTGAAGGCTGGAAGGATCTTGTCGGAGCCAGGAGCCCGGACCACCTCGATGATGTGGTCGTCTTCAACCTTGATGCCGGAAGGATAGGCCTCGATATACTTGGTGCAGCTTTCCTCGTCGCAGAACTGAACGACAAATTCGTGCTCTTCGCCGCGGAAGATGCGATCTACAGCACCACCGTGAACAAGGCACAGCATGTCTGAGTATGTAGCCCACTCGGGAACATTTTTGAATGCAATGCGTCGAGGGGCAATCTTCTGACCACCTAGATTGAAGCCACGGGTTTGAACGGCCTTGAAAGAGTCCAAGAACGCCTGATTAGAGTAAACACCACGCATAACGGGAGCGTTAGCAGGGGTGGTAGGGCTGGCCTCGGGGTTGGCTGCTGGGGTGAATTCAACGGCTGCAGGATTGGTACCGGCATTGCCGGAGAGCTTAATGCCGTCAACTTGATCTTTCTCGGAGAAATCCTGTTCGAGCGAAATTTGTCAGTGAAATGCCGGCGCAGATCTCGATGCCAACCATGCTATATAAAGAGCTCCTTCGCAAGTCACGTCAAGTGAAGCGAGTGAGGCGAGGCGAGGATGGAGGAAGATACGAACAATGGCAGCGATAGCCTGGGTCAGGCCTTCCTCCTGATAAGCGACGTCGATTTCCTGACGATAAATCTCGAGAGCGACCTCAACGGCGGAAGCCCGACTCACTCGCTCAAACTGAGCCTGCTCACGGCGTCGCAAATGAGCAGGAGCATGGATACTCGCTTCCAGAGGACGGCCACGTTTGGCAGACCACATTCTTGTAACTCTCCACACGATCCCCCGAATACGTACAAGTTCGATTTGGGTTTCCGTTTCAGGGATACCAAAGGGGGTGGTATGGCCGATGATGACAGCACCCATGGTGAAGTGATTTGAAACAAAAGGTTGACTGGAAGAGAACACGAGGTTCGATCCTGTAGATACAGGATTTGGAAAGAAGAGCTTGGGGATGATCAATAAGACAGGATGAGAAGGAGAAGGGAGAGAGAGAGAGAGAGAGAGAGAGAGAG